>SJYC01023343.1:0-48106 GCA_006408675.1 Madoqua kirkii
CCACCACGGAGGGCGTCCGTCCCCACTGAGGAGACTCTGGCCAACGTTCCCCTCACGAAGAGACACGAGGCACATCCCACTGACAGGCATGCTGCAGAAGACCTCAAAACGTGAAGGTCATGAAGGCAAGACAGACGCAGGAAACGGCCCATCTGAGATGACAGAGGCGGAACAATTAACCACCGGTGACCCTGGACGGGATCCAGGAACGGAGGCAGCACAGTGGCCAGTGGGGCACCACCGCTGGAGCGACTGGAAAGCGCTCACTGACGCTGGGCTGGACGTCACTGCATCGGCTGCAAACACCCTCCGTGCAGGCGCTGCCCTGTGCCACTGCGGCCTTTCTCATGGGATTCACAGCGGAACACCCTGCTCTCGGTGAAGGCCCCAGCGACCACACGGAAACTGAGGTACATACAGAGGCCCTGCTGTGCCTCCAGCCTGGACAGGCACAGGATCCATGCTGCACGGAGGTTCCAGCTTCTGGGTCACAGGATCTGATGACCGTGCAGAGCCCTGTGAGTAATCTCCTACAAATGAAGATCGAAGTCTTCGAATGGTTTATTTTAGAAAACACATCAGAAAAGATGAAGGGTTTCCCCTGTAATGCTTGTAATAGCGTCGCCCTCATTTCCTTACATTTCCATTCCATTTCTCGAGTGGGGTGGACTTCAGAAGCACAAGACGGTGTTTCTGTACAGGCAGCCAGGGCCAGCTGATGATGGGGGGCAGCAAACAGTGTGAACTGACCGCCCACTTGGGTCGGCCCCTGCCCTTGAGGCTCTCTGTTTGTTGTTTTTTAAATATTAATATTAAATATTAATGTGGACCATTTTTAAAATCTTTACTGAATTCATTACAATGTTGATTCTGTGTTATGTTCTGATTTTTTGGCTGCAAGGCATGTGGGATCTCAGTTCCCTGACTGGACACTGAACCCCCACCCCCTGCACTGGAAGGTGAAGTCCCAACCATTCAGCGTCCAGGGGAGTTCTGATGCTCTCTATCTGCTGTCTCACTGAATATTCCAAAATGGCGTTTGAAGACAGTTATCATCTTGAAATATCATCTTATCATATTACACATCTGGAGTGGGTTGCCATTTCCTTCTCCAGGGGATCTTCCCAACCCAGGGATCGAACCCGGGTCTCCTGTATTGGCAGGCAGATTCTTTACCGACTGAGCTACAAGGGAAGCCTTCATATTGTACAAGTCTCTCTTAAAAACGGGGTCTCCTAGACCTGCACACAGCGCTCCAGATGGGGTGGACAATTGCTGTATTTTACCCAGTCAGAAGTGGCAGAGTCACCAGATGGCTTGTCTTGCACTGAGTGTCAACTAATCCTGTAAGACAGCATGCAGTCTAACCCACTAAATCCTGTAAGACAGCAGGAAGTCCAAGCATCTCTCCCACTCTTACTGGACTTCCCCAGGCAGCATCTTCAGGGCTTCCAAACAGGTTGTAGATGAAGGAAGTGTGCAGGCTTGAGAGGGAGTTGCCTGAATTCTATGGACTTGGCTGACTTAACCTCAGTGAACAGGGAAGGGGATGACCACACATCCCACTGTTTAAGCTAGTAATCCTTGAAGGAAGGAGTCCGCTGAGCAGTGGTTATGGGAAATGTCTTGGAAGAACTGGCATGTGACTTGTCAGGGGCGACAGCATCCATCAAGGCTGCATCACCAGGCAACAGGTCAGGATGCATCACAGCCACAGCCGCCCAGGGCCAGGGAGCAAGCTCTCTGGACCCGCAGAGGGGGCGGTGGGAAGGCAGCGGCACAGGCTTCCCCGGGGCTAAGGCCTGAGACAGAGCCAGGAGCTCTGCTGAGCCAAGCCAGCAGCTGCTTCAGGTTCGGCCAATGGGGCTGGGCAAGCGCTGGGCACTGGGGGGCCTCCTGCTACCCCAGACGTGCAGTTACAGGGCTGGCCAAGAAGGCAGGTCCCAGCAACGAGGACGGGACACTGACAGGGCACAGCAACCCGAGGAGACTAACGGGGCAGGGGCCAGGCCTCCCAGCAGGTCTGTGCAGCCGTGAGCAGCGGTGAACCCTCCAGCACCGTGGTGAGTGAACTAGAAGACCCTGTTCTCGGGTAAGGATGTAAATTCAGCCACATTATGTGTTGTGTGTTCAGTTGCTAAGTAGTGTCCCTCTCTTTGTGACCCCATGGACCGTAGCCCACCAGGCTCCTCAGTCCATGGGATTCTCCAGGCAAGATACTGGAGTGAGTTGCCATTTCCTTCTCCAGGGGATCTTCCCGACCCAGGGATCAAACCCCCATCTCTTATGTCTCCTGCACTGGCAGGCAGGTTCTTTACCACCAGCACTACCTGGGAAGCCCTAACTTATATAACTAAATAATATCATTAAATCTCATTAAAAAAACATACTCCAGAGAACAGGAAGTACATCACATTAGTATCCTACTCATTCAGCAAAATCTCAAAGCTTGCTTAGGAGGCAGCATAGGATAAAAATAATAGAAATTGAAAGAGGATGTAAACTGTTTACTGTTTGGTTGGCAAGACGTAGTGAAGACTAATCATTATGTAGGAGACGCCATGAAGGTCATTTGGGTCAAGCAGACGAGAAGAATGCTGGGCTCCAAAGAAGTGGGCCTTCTGAAATGTCTGGGAAGGCTCAGGGTGAGGCCTAGGAATGCGTGGGGAGGGAAGGAATGTTCAAATTTGGATAAAATAAAATACAAAAGAATCTTCCAGGTGGAGAAATACTTTCAACCCAGTGTGAACTGGGTCAGTGACTCCTAAATACCTGTCCCTAGATAACTGATCCTTAATGATGATGTCTCAATTTCTGGTAAATTTGTTAAAAATGGAGAGAAATAATGAGTGTTTTGTAAAGGTAAAGTTTTTTAAAAACCGTGGTATTTATTCAGAAAAATATGTTCTCCCTGCATGTCAACGCACCCCACTCCGGTACTCTTGCCTGGAAAATCCCATGGATGGAGGAGCCTGGTAGGCTGCAGTTCATGGGGTCGCCAAGAGTCGGACATGATTGAAGTGACTTAGCAGCATGTTAAAATGTCCTTTCTTTAGGGCCTCCCTGGTGGCCCAGCTGGTTAAGAATCTGCCTGCAGTGTGGAGACCTGGGTTTCATCTGTGGGTCAGGAAGATCCCCTGGAGAAGGGAAAGGCTACCCACTCCAGCATTCTTGTCTGGGAAAACCCTCGGGCAGAGGAGCCTGGCAGGCTACGGGGTCACAAAGAGCAGACATGACTGAACACGCACGCACGTGTCTTTTCTTTTAAAAACTACTGTGAGAACAGAGAGCAGTTTAGTTTCAAGTCAGCTCACTAGGAACAAGCTGGCAATGCCAAGGGCGGTCTGCTCCCCCATGGAGTCTGGAAGGCAGTCCAGAAGCCCCAGGCCGGGGGCGAAGGGCATTCGTGGAGCTGGATCCTCAGAGGAGCGAGCCAGAAAGGCAGAGCGGGAGGAAGCCGGCGCCGCCTCTGAGCAGCTGGGGCGGATCGCCTTCACTCTGGGGTTAGAGACGGGCTCCTGAGAGGAGCCAGGTGATGGAAGCAGAGCCCGGGAGGAGCGCACCGGCTCCCTGGAGGACGCCACCTTCACATGAACCTTGGTGGCGACCGTGTAAGCCAAGCCAACAGCCTGTGTCTCGTCTGCTCCGTTCATCTTTGCCATCTTCCTGCTATGAAATGGAAGCCAGCCTCGCTCTCCAGCCTCGTCAAAGGACCAAACACAAGCTCTCTCTCCTTTTGTCAGATCCCCAGATGCTTCAGAGAGCCTTGACCTTTGTGACAAGGTTAAAGATTCAACTCCACCGTGTGTTTTAGCTACACAGATAAGATGCGGTTCCCCCAGCTTCAAACGAGAGGGAATCAGATGATGCACCTTTCATAAGGGAGAGGAACGCACGATGGACTCTAATGCACCCTACTAATTACAGCATTTCTCTTCCACAGAACCCAGAGTCCAGGCAAGCTGCACAGCACGAGAGGCATGCCCCCCAACCCCTCCGCATCCCTCCAAACCTTTGGCTAAAGAATGTCACAGCAATACCCAGGCCAGTCTGCATGGAGGAAGCTAACTGCCCCGCAGAAGGAAAGGCAGAAGGGGATGGCCTGGCACCTGGATGGTCAGTGGCAGAAAGATGCCTGTGCGGCCGGAGAAAAAAGACCAGGCACATCCCATCCGTCCTTTGCCAAAAACTTCCCAAGCCAAATCCTTGGGATGTTCCAAATCCATTGACTCCTGGATCTTAGAAAATGTGAAGACAAACAGTGCTTAAAATTTTGAGCTGTAGCTTCGAGTATTAGAAATAAAGGAAGAGCCAGGAAGAGGGAGTGATGAAGGCCTGGGTGATGACCCCAAAGACTAAGGGGCTAGGAACAGAGTCTCCTCCAAACGTTGGGTGTTACAGGCCTCTGTCTCCATTTCCTGGAACATAGAGAGGAACAGGAGGGAGCAGTTCTCCAGAGCGGGCACACCCGAGCGGCTGGGCTGCGTCTCCTGCAAGGAGGGCGTCTTGGGCCCATCGCTCAAAGAAGGTGATGAGTCAGAGCGACGCCTCAGATGAGGACACGGGGGAAGCACGGAGCTGGCCGGCCCTTTGCTGCTGAAACGAGCCGGTCATGATACACACACACACACAGACACAGACACAGACACACACACACACACACACACACACACACACGGCAGAGTCCTAGACAGACCAGGATTTTCATTCGGTGCTTGTCCTCCCCAGGTTTGCAGGTGCTAATCCTCATGAAGCAAGACTTCAGATGGCAGCAGGCTTGGGCCTGAGCAAGTTGGCTTAGACCAGCCTTTGCTGGTGAGCTAATGCGGGGGTGGGGGAACCTTGAGAAACCTGGGTGGGTCAAGGGACATCCTGCCCCTCTCGCCACCTGAGGGCCAGAGCAAGTTACCATTCCATCCTCCAGACAACTGCTACTGAGACAGCGAGCTTCCCAACTCTCCTTTCTGGAATACCCAGGATTTGAACCTCTGGCTGGATGACCCCAACAGCCACCTTCTCTCTATCCCAAGAAACTGGGATGCAACATGGGACCAGTTGCCCAAACTTCTAGGGATTCGATTTTCTCCTCTATCAGTCTGGAAGTACCGAGAATATCAAAACTAGCCCTGCAATAAAACTACAGTGGAGATGAAGCGATAAAAAGGAACCCTTGGAAGAGTTTTAGCATCCAAGTCATGCCGTGCTCAACAGCTCAGCTGTGTCCAACGTTTTGCGATCCCATGGACTGTAGCCTGCCAGACTCCTTCGTCCAGGAGATTCTCCAGGCATGAATACTGGAGCAGGTTGCCATTTCCTCCTCCAGGGGATCTTTCTGACCTGGGCATTGAACCTGCATCTCCTGCATCTCATGCGTTAGCAGGCGGATTCCTGTCTCATTAGCACTGAACGAACTGGCAAGCCCACAGTCCAGGCAGGTGCTAAGGTTTGTTCACACATAAGCTAAGCTTTGTTCATTTACTCATTCATTCAATAGAGTCTGGGGCCAGAGGCTATGGAGCTATTTGGGGATCTGGGTTCCCATCCTGACCAACACCCTCCCTCGGAGACAATCAATCAGTTGTTATCTGTGCTGCTTCGTCTACACCTGCAGAAGAAGCTCTGTGCTGTGTGGACAGGCTCCAAGGGGCAGACGCTGCTGGAACTCCTTGGATATGGGGGACTGTGTTTCATGGAAAGGCCACATCTCAAGCTGATTTCTCATGGAAGCAGTGGGGAGCCCTGTCCAGGAGAGGTGACCCCAGGAAGCCTTCAGGAACCATCTTGAAAGCAAACATCCATTTTGTACCAAATTACTGCAGGATACAAGACACGCAAGCTTATTTGCTCACATCCAGAGCTGTCACTCTCTACCGCAAACTGGAGCCACAGAAATTTGCATACTTCATTCCCTCCGATAATTAGCAAGCACTGAAAGGTGCCTTCTGAAGGTTTCGGGGTGACTTTCAACTTATTAGCTCTGTTTGCCTCTCTCCAGGTAGGAGGAAGTCAGTGTTTGCTCTGGGCACAGCTGGATTTTCACTCTTGCTCACCAAATCCGACCACCCATGACGTCAAAGTGCACCTTTTCTAGAAGGTTCTCTGGCTGCCACGTTGACCACGCCCTCCAGCTTCTGCCGGCACGCATGGTAGGGGTGCTGTGAGTGTGAGAGGAGGCGGCAGGCAGAGGTCAAGATGACCCAACGTGCCCACCTGGTTCATAAGTCGAGCTTATGCTGCTTGTTCTGGTATAAGGGTTAACTGCACATCCACCCTCAAAGCGCCCCACTCAGGACAAATCACGCCGCCTTCCTGGGCACCAGTCGAAGGCTGTGAGCAAAGGTGCAGACGTTTGCAGACGTGTGTGTGCTGTTGCCCTACGTAGGCAAAGAGAGGGACGACGAGCTGGCTGCCAGCCTCCGTGTGGCCTTGGCGTGGGGTCACCGGACGACAGTCACGGGTCCTTCAGCTCCCAGCCCCAGAGGCTGGTGCTGGTGGGCCACATCTACCTCCCACCGCACAGCCTGGCTTCCATAGGAGGCCACGCGATGTGACGGGAGCCCAGGGCTGGAGGCAGGAGGCTGACAAGGAAGGCAAACGCTCCTGCCCGGGCCCATCCCTGCAGCCCCCCGCAGTCTGCGTCCCTTCTCCCTCCCTGGGCCCTGGCGGCAGCCCGCTCCCTGCTCCTGCCCGCCTGGGGTGGCAGCGGACCCAGGCCCTGCGCCCCCTCCCTCTCTGGGCCTTTAACGTCCTACTGTGGGCGCCCTGTTTCCCAAGCACCCTGACTGATGCACCCCATCACAGCGGTACCCCGCACCTGGCACTCTCTCCAGATCTTAAGTCAGCGACACAATTGCCAACTCCCAGGAAGCAAGGTGCCTCGATCGATACTGGCTGTGACTGTGGTCTCAGGAGGGGTGGCGTGCCAGGCGCAGGGTGCAGGGCAGCAGCACGGGATGGCTGGGGTCACAGGAGCCAGCTGACAGGGATGAGGTGCTCCTAACAAGCCCGCCTCGGAGCTGCGGCACTGATCCCTGGAGCCGGTCTCCAGACCCTGAGATCTCGCATCTCACCCTCGAGTCTCCACCCACGTTTTCCCGGTTCCCATGCTCCAGCCCTCCTCCTGCTCCGGCCCACACGGGCCCTGCGCACGCCTCTCACTGGGTGCCACCCTGGCCCCTTCCTGGAATCACCCAGGCTACCTTTTCCATGATCCCATCAATGGAGAAGTCACCTCCACCAGCCTCCACCTCCCCTTCTCATTGTGAACCTTCTTTTCTAAGCCACATCCTTTCTGCCTTGAATAACCCTGATTCTCCACTTGCTGAGTACTCGAATTTTCTCCAAGGTCTCCCAAGGCTGTCAATGTGTAGCCAACTGGACAGTAACCCCTGGAAAGCAAGGCCACATGACGAGTCTTCTTTAAAAGCAACTGCTGAGCAGATAACAAGTGCGTAATGAAAATCTGCTGGCTGGCCTTTAAGGGAAGCTACCAGGTGGTAGTAGTGGTAAAGCAGCCCCCTGCCAGCGAAGGAGATGGAGGAGACCTGGGTTTGATCCTGGGGTCAGGAAGGTCCCCTGGAGGAGGGCACAGCAGCCCTCTGCAGGATTCTTGCCTGGAGAATCCCATGGACAGAGGAGTCCAGCAGGCTACAGGCCACGGGGTCACAGAGAGTCGGACACGACTGAAGCGACTCAGCCGGCATGCACCCGCACCCTCAGAACAGCTCCAGGGTCAACCTCGTGGTGCGGTGGGGGCCCGGCTTCCTGGGAGGTGTAGAGGGAAGGCAGGGCGCTTTGAGATGGAGATAAACTGCCTTCGTTTCCTTTGGATTTCCGGTTTGTATTCTGAATTTTAAAAGAGAAAGAAAATTCTTTCTCCCACCGCCCCCCCCATAAGCATGTTAAAAGGAAAAATAAAATAGTTTGTTTTATAAATCATTTTGGGTGAATTTCTCCCTCCAAAATTAAAGAAGAAAACCAGGTGGCTTCCTTTGATTCCAATCCTTTTCATGTTCTTCCGTGCGTCATGTGAAAGCGTGGTTGCTATGGCAACCACTCATTATTTTTCAGGAGCTGGCTAGATATTTTAACAACACCACCCCCCAAAAAGCCCCAAATCTTTCTAGCCTCCAGATAGTCTTAATTTATATCCTACACGGGTTTCTAATTTTTACAATTCCTTAACTAAGCACTTTGCTGCAGCTCTAACAAGCCTAACCAACCTACAACTTTGTCACTAAATGAGCTTTGGGGAATAATTCAGCAGCTTGACTTTCCCCCTGTATTGCTCAGAATCTAAGAGAATTTTAAGTAGTTCTTACATTCTGGAGTCTTGCTCTGTCTTCAGGGTAGAAGATGAATGTGGGTTTAACGAAGCCTAAAACGTCTGGAGTGTGCGTGTCTGTGTGTGTGTGTACCTACAAGTACCCTTCAGTTGGAGAGAACTGGAATGTAATTAAGGAAGAAAGAATTTCTTCTTGAGTCACCCTATCTACATACTCTTTTTCGGAGCATTTATCATCTCTCAGCATGATGTTAGAATCTCTCGAGGCTTCAGAGAAGCAGGTGACATCATTCTTATCTTCAGCATAATTAATATCTGGCTGGAAAAGGATATCAAGATACTCCTTCACAATAGAGAGAGGCGAGGTAGACAGTAAGACCAGGAGCTATTCATGTGTAAATTACAGAAGGAGCAGCGATAACTAAGGAAGGACGTAATTGCTGTCAGGGTCTGGAAAGGAGTTAACAGGAGGGGGTCCGTGGTCTACCCAGGGCCTCATGGGGGGCAGTCTACACCCTCAGCAAATGACTCCTGAGCCCCTGCTCTCTACTGAGTGAATTTCTCCCTCCAAAATTAAAGAAGAAAACCAGGTGGCTTCCTTTGATTCCAATCCTTTTCATGTTCTTCCGTGCGTCATGTGAAAGCGTGGTTGCTATGGCAACCACTCATTATTTTTCAGGAGCTGGCTAGATATTTTAACAACACCACCCCCCAAAAAGCCCCAAATCTTTCTAGCCTCCAGATAGTCTTAATTTATATCCTACACGGGTTTCTAATTTTTACAATTCCTTAACTAAGCACTTTGCTGCAGCTCTAACAAGCCTAACCAACCTACAACTTTGTCACTAAATGAGCTTTGGGGAATAATTCAGCAGCTTGACTTTCCCCCTGTATTGCTCAGAATCTAAGAGAATTTTAAGTAGTTCTTACATTCTGGAGTCTTGCTCTGTCTTCAGGGTAGAAGATGAATGTGGGTTTAACGAAGCCTAAAACGTCTGGAGTGTGCGTGTCTGTGTGTGTGTGTACCTACAAGTACCCTTCAGTTGGAGAGAACTGGAATGTAATTAAGGAAGAAAGAATTTCTTCTTGAGTCACCCTATCTACATACTCTTTTTCGGAGCATTTATCATCTCTCAGCATGATGTTAGAATCTCTCGAGGCTTCAGAGAAGCAGGTGACATCATTCTTATCTTCAGCATAATTAATATCTGGCTGGAAAAGGATATCAAGATACTCCTTCACAATAGAGAGAGGCGAGGTAGACAGTAAGACCAGGAGCTATTCATGTGTAAATTACAGAAGGAGCAGCGATAACTAAGGAAGGACGTAATTGCTGTCAGGGTCTGGAAAGGAGTTAACAGGAGGGGGTCCGTGGTCTACCCAGGGCCTCATGGGGGGCAGTCTACACCCTCAGCAAATGACTCCTGAGCCCCTGCTCTCTACTGGGCAGATACGTTCAAAGGAGATACAGCACGTGACCTTTGCTCTCTCCTGGTTGCTGCCCAGATTTAGATGAATCTAAATGACTCCTGGAGAGAAATTAAATCCTCAGCAAAGGCAAAGGCCTTTTGGAAATGCTCCGCATTCCCAGTGGTCCCAAGGAGGACAAGACTCAGCTTGGCATCAAGAGTGGAGCCCCAGAGGCTGCCGCCCCCTGCACAGTGAGAGCTGTGGGGCTCCCGAGGTCAGCCCACGGAAGGAAAATTCAGCGGGACCTCAGTGCGTCATGATGCTGAGAGATTTTACAAGAGAATAAGCAAAGGGCCCGGGGACCAAACACGCTGGTTACAGAGACAGAAGCTGGTTTCCTGGCCCCGTGCACCCTGTCTGGTTAGTACATTCCTTAGTGGCAGACCCCACGACAGAACGGGGTGGCTTCAGCTCAGAGACGCAGTCAGCATGCAGTGAAACCATCCTCAGGGATTTTAAATCGCATTGGTTACCTGTGAACATCGTCAGACCCAAACATGACCCTCAACAGAAGCACATGCAACACAGAGGCCTCAATACATTTTGTGAAGAAGGTTGTTTAAAAATATCTTACCGTGTTGCCCACACGTTTGAAAACCACAGCACAATGATAAATTCACTTTGTAAACATTACGTATTGACATCATTTCTCGTAGAGGGCAGGGTGGCTCTTGTTTCCCAGTCTTTCTCTGCTAGGGTCCACTGGGTTGAGCACAGGACTTCTCTGTTTCTGATTTTTCTCCAGTCCATCCTGTGTTCCCCAATGAGTTGCAAAGGACGCTGTCTCCAAGGCCTGATTAAGCACCACAGACAGAATGTACGCCCTGACAGGTGGTGGAATCCCAAGGAGACAGCGTCCTCACCCATCCCTGCCATATCCACAGAAGACACAGGTCTGACACCACACTGAAGGAAAAGCTGTGATCAGAACTGCCCCGGGGGCTCAGTGGCTCAGACTCTTGAGTTCCCAGTGCAGGGGGCCAGGTTCCACCTCTACTCGGGGAACTGGATCCCACACGCTGCAACTGAGAGTTCACCCGCCACAACTAGAGATCCTGCACCCCGCAACTAAGACCTGGCCCAGTCAAACAAGTTAAAATAAAAAGAATAAACGTGATCCTGGCTGAGACTTTCCCAGGCCTCACTTGCTCTGATGACTTGTAGCCCATTTTGGGGGTGCAGCCCTTACTTCAACAGCTGAGGTTCTTCTTTCTCACTCCACATACAAATAATTCAAGTCTATCATTACTTATCCTGACACTTTTTAAATTCTAGGGTTCATCTGTCCTATCTTCTCTTTCCTTTCCCTGATTTCTGATGATTTCCAATCTTCTTCTTTCTTTTCAACCCAGACTGATTATTTCTTCAATATTTACTTTTAATCGATTGGTGATTGCTTTACAATATTGGTTTGATTTCTGCCATATATCAATATGAACTAGCCACAGGGATACATATATCTCCTCCCTCTTGAATCTCCCTCCTACCTCCCCCAACTCCCGCCCCTCTAGGCTGTTACAGAGCCCCAGCTCGAGTTCCCTGAGTCACACAGCACATGCCGTGGGCTGTCTGTTTACGTATGCTAGTGTCTCTGCATCCACGCTGCGGTCCCCATGCACCTCGATATGCAGTGTGGACCGTGGCTTCCTCCCCACAGCCATCAGTGCAGTTAGCAGGGCCCTGCCGGCATTCAGTGCTGCACACGTACATGCTGAAGCGTGTATTGCTGATACTTCACTATAAATTATTTTATTTCCTCTACATTAAATTTTTTAAAAATTGTGTATGCACACAAGCTTTATTATAGATGCACTTACTTTAAGCTAGGAAAAGGGCACTAAAATATTTGCCATGGCAAGGGGAGTATGGGCTCATCCTAACACAAGCATCTCTAGATTTGCTTTTTTTCCCCCAAAATAAATATACCTATTTGCTCAAGGCCACTGTCTACTTATAGAAAGAAGGGGAAACAGCCCAGGTTTCTAGCTCTCAACCTTTCCCTCCCTGCTTGGCTGTTTTCTTTCAAGCATTAGGCCCTCAGGGGAGCCCCTATATGAGGTCCTGATACAGACAACAAGCTTGTCCCCCGATACCAAGAGGGGGAAATGATGCACTGGCAGACTGCCAGACCGAGAGGTCTGGCCAGTGTTTCAAACGCTGAAGCTGGCTCAGGAAGGCCCCTGCTGGTCAAGGGCATCCCCCTCACAACGCACCCACTCTTGGCACACAGGGCACCCTGCTCAAAGGACACTTCCCTCTTCCCACTGAAACCGACAGTATCTAACGTGAACATTACTATATTTCTTTTAAGATTCAGCCCCATGCTTTAAAATTATGAAATAGAAAATTATATTTCCTACATGTAACAATATGACACACACATGCTTTAACCTATCACCTGGTTGTAGTTACAATAATGTCTTACTAAAATACACCTGGGGGAAACAGTGGACACTCAGTGCCCTTCCCTTGTCCCTCCCCAGTAACCTGTAGCCTGAGCTGCTGTGCATATTTCCACCCTGTGTTTCTACACTTCACTTTCGCATGTCAGCGACAACAGACAGTAACTGTTTTGCATGAGTCAAGTCTGACCTAGACAGTATCACACCATACCTGTAAACTTTATTGTAATGCAAAGGGTTGTCTCCGATTTCTCGAAATATCTCGAGCATCCACGTGATTGCTGTGCTGCATTCCGTTTGTGAGCACACTTCTGTGACTTACACACTCCATATTTACAAGCATCACATGGTTTTGTCTTCTATCACCGCAAATGAATATCTCCACACATAATTCTTGCTTGTATGTGTCAGTGCGCTCTCGGGACTATATATGCAGGGAGAACTGCCAGACGGAATGATAAACAACTCCAACACTTTTTAGATAGAGGTCTACTTGGGGAGAAGGCTAAATTGCTTTCAAGAGTAGCTGCACCCATGTCTTCTGAAACCATTAATATGTGTAAATTCATTTTTCTCCCTATTATCAAAATTTGAGATGCTTTACATTTTTGAAATACCATCTGTGCCTCATTTTTTATTTGCATTTTTTTCTGACTGCCAGTGAGCCTGAGGCTCTTTGGGGAAGTTTATTGGCCATTCTGCTTTGCAAATCTGGAGTGTGGTCTCTGACAGCCTTCCCTTGTCCTATTAGGCTATCTATCTATTATATATTGAGTCCTAAGGATTTACATATTATGAATGTTATTCTGTATCAGTTATATGTGCAGCTATAGTTTCATCTGGTCTAGGGTTTGTACTATTAATCTTCTGCCCACAGCAAAACATTCATTTTCCCCCTTTATTATTTGTACATTTGTATGTTAGGAAATGGGCTTTCCCATTGGCTTAGCAGTAAAGGATCTGCCTGCAGTGCAGGAGACACAGGAGATGTGGGTTCAGTCCCTGGGTTTGGAAAATCCCCTGGAGAAGGACACGGCAGCCCACTGCAGTATTCTAGCCTAGAGAATCCCATGGACAGAGGAGCAGGTGGGCTACAGACCAAAGGGTCACAAAGGGCCATACACAACTGAAGTGACTGAGCAGGCATGTGTTAAGAAACACTTTCATGCCCCAGTTCTATAAAGATGGTCCACATTTTCCCATTAAGTTAAACAAATTTCGCCTTTAATCCCTATGAACTGTCTTCTAGTATAGGATGAGGAAGGGAAGTAACTATATATTTTTCTATATTGATAATTTATATTTATTAAATAATTTTTCCTACCAATATACAACTACTCCAGTTGTCAATTACTCATATGTAAATCAGCCTTTTAACCTTTCTTGGCCTAGTTATCCTAGAGCATTCCCGGGTGGTTGTCAGGATTAAGTGAATTTATGTTTGAAAGTTGTTTAAAATGATTCCTGGCACATGCATAGTTAAGAGCCAGCTGCATTGCCGTTTGAGTCCTGTCGTGGGTCTGGGCATCTGTCCCTGTACCACAGTGACTTTGTTCTTGGAGTTTAGTCACTACGTCACGTCCAGCTTGTTGTGACCCCATGAGCCACGGCACGCCAGGTCTCCCTGTCCTTCTCTAGCTCTGGGAGTTTGCTCAAACTCATTTCCACTAACTCACAGGGACCAAGGCCTTAGAATAAGTCTAGGCATCGAGTCAGACAGAAACGCCCTTCATGACTGCCTTGGTAAGTCTGGGGTTTTTTACTCATCCACAGTGCTTCCTCTTATTTCACTCATTTGTTAATATGTGCAAACACTCACAGCTCATATAATATAGATCGTAAAAAACATAATCTTCATCCTTCTCATCCTGTATCCCTGAGGTTTGCCACTGGCTGCTGTTAGGTCTCTTTATATGCATTTTAATCAAAACATAAGCACATATACGCCTTTCCTGTTTACTCATATAATCTGCCCCTCCCCAGCCAAGGACTTGCTACTTTTAGAATCAGCTGAGGTTCTGTGAGAAAAAAAATATCAATTGAAATTTTTATTGAGAAAATTTAACTTGGTCAAATTGGCATAGAAGTCACATCGTTTTTTAAAAAACATTTTAATAAATTAAATAATAACACATTTTGCCATCTGTTTCTCCTCAGGATCCTTGTCTAGTACACAGAACACAGATCTAACAGATGTTGGGAAATTTGAAGCCAAGAGGTAAAGGTCTCATTCCTCACACTGGGCTTCCCATGTCAGGGCCTCCACTGAAGCCTACTCATTCATTCATCACGAGACGTGCTGGGCACCAGTTCTGTGCAAAAATAAATAGGAAACAGTCTTCATCCTTGAGATTCTAAAGGGCTGGTGGGCATGGCTGGTGTTTAAGAAAATGGTTGTCCACACAACAAAAGGTTATCAAGAAACAACCCAGAGACTGTGAGACAAGAGAGGAGGCAGAGGCTCTGAAAATATTTTTCGGGGATCCAGATTTGGGGGAACAGGATGTGGACCAGCAGGAGTTCACAAAGGGAAGGGGGGGCGGCAGGAAACAGGGAGTGTCGGGAAGAATATACTGGCCGTGCTTAACCCTTCCACATCTGAGTTCCTCCTTGCACGGAACCAGGGGGCTGGGCAGAGAGCAGGAAGGCGAGGGCGGCCGTGCCCCGGTCTCACAGACGCGGGCCGCACATGGCACGAGGTGCAGACAGGAGGCTCATCAGCGGGGAGGCAGGCACTGCACGTGTCCTCGTGGTCCTCAGGCCTGTCCCGGCGGGGCTGTGTGAGCGAGGGGGCCTGGGGCTCTTCCCTCCAAACCTAGGGTCCACCGAGATTGGCAAGGAACACAGCACAGACCGGAGTCAGGGCTGGTCTGGCCTCAGACAGATGCGCTTGTCCGTCTGCACTGCTCAGCCACCAGGGCCTCAAAGCCCTGCCCTCGAGCTCAGGAGCCTGGCACTGGGGCAAGCCCCCTGGTAAGCAAGTGCAGATGGCAGGCCATGCCTCTTTACGTGGGCTCAGGGCAGCCTCACAGCCCTAGGTGGGCACTACGCTTGTCTGCGGGAGCCTCTGACAACCAGCAACACGGCGAGGCCAGCACTTGCCCGCTTCCAGCGCGCGCTGCTGGATCTCAAGAACGTCTTGGAACCAAGAACCCACCTCTGTGCTGGAACCGGGGAAGCGCGGCAGATCCGCACATCACAAACGCACAGCCACTGCGCGTTCTCAGGACCTAATCCTGCCTGCTATCCGTGACTTTTCCGACAAGTCTGCAACGAAGCCTGGGAGGTTTCTCCAAGTACTTCGCTCATCTCAGCGAAGCACCCACCCCAGCCCCCGATGCTGTGAGCATCAGGGGCCAGGCCTCTGGACGGGGCTTTTTGTTTATCATGAAATAAACAACCCCCAGTGAGAAGCATTTGACTCTCTAAAGAAGAGCCCCTCTTGTGAAAACCCTGAAACGATGTGAAAAAGGTAAGAGGAGCTAACAGAAATGTCACCTGCGATGAGCCCCGCCCCTGGCCAGCGTTCCCTGACACCATTACTGCTCCTCTCTCGGCCTAGGGAACAGTTTCTGATCACGGTTGCTCCTCCTTCTCAAGGCTCCTGGCACTGCTGAGAAACAGAATCTAATCAGTAAACTCTGCCCTCTGCCGTCCACACTTACAAGTACACACACAGCCTTATTCACTTACAAGTTCACACACAGCCTTATTCACTTATAATTTCACACACAACCTTATTCACTTACAAGTTCACACACAACCTTATTTTGTTCCTTTACATTGGCAGGCATATCATGCAAATGGGAAGCTACCCTGGGGATTATCTGTGTTTCCTTAACACTGCTCATTTTTCTGTTTTCAAGGAATTGAGATTTTTAGGCGAATTTCACTGGCTGGATTTTTCCTTGCAATGTGCTGTGTTTAGTCACTCAGTTGCATCCGACTCTTTGCGACCCCATGGACTGTACCCACCAGGCTCCTCTGTCCATGGGATTCTCCAGGCAAGAACACTGGAGTGGGTTGCCATTTCCTTCTCCAGGGCGTCTTCCTGACCCAGGGATTGAGCCCGGGTCTCCTGCATTGCAGGCAGACTCTTTACCATGTGAGCCACTATGTTTGCAAGCTTCGGGCTCCCATCTTACTTTTAAATATGTTTTTAATTTTTTGGCTGCAGGTGGACTCTAGTTCCCCGAGAAAGAAAGTGGAAGTGAAGTTGCTCAGTCATGTCTGACTCTTTGTGACCTCGTGGACTGCAGTCTACCAGGCTCCTCTGTCCATGGATTTTTCCAGGCAAGAGTCCTGGAGTGGGGTGCCATTTAGTTCCCCAACCAGGGACCAAGCCTGCACTCCTGCAGAGTCTGAACCACTGGACCACCCGGGAAGTTCCGCCCCCCTCTTGCTTTGAAAGAAGTTGCTCAGTCATGTCTGACTCTTTGTGACCTCGTGGACTGCAGTCTACCAGGCTCCTCTGTCCATGGATTTTTCCAGGCAAGAGTCCTGGAGTGGGGTGCCATTTAGTTCCCCAACCAGGGACCAAGCCTGCACTCCTGCAGAGTCTGAACCACTGGACCACCCGGGAAGTTCCGCCCCCCTCTTGCTTTGAAGAAGACTCAGCAGCTGGACTGAAGGATGACGATGCAGCAGCCTGATGCAGGAACCAGGGAGGTGGGAGAACATGGGTTTTACAATCAGAAAGTTCTGGGTTCTCATTAGGCCACGCCTCTTTACGTGGGCTCAGGGCAGCCTCACAGCCCTAGGTGGGCGCTACGCTTGTCCACGAGAGCCTCTGACAACCAGCGACACGGCGAGGCCAGCACCCGCCCGCTTCCAGCGCGCGCTGCTCGATCTCAAGAACGTCTTGGAACCAAGAACCCACCTCTGTGCTGGAACCGGGGAAGCGCGGCAGATCCGCACATCACAAACGCACAGCCACTGCGCGTTCTCAGGACCTAATCCTGCCTGCTATCCGTGACTTTTCCGACAAGTCTGCAATGAAGCCTGGGGGGTTTCTCCAAGTACCTCGCTCATCTCAGCAAAGCACCCACCCCAGCCCCCGATGCTCTGAGCATCAGGGGCCAGGCCTCTGGACGGGGCTTTTTGTTTATCATGAAATAAACAACCCCCAGTGAGAAGCATTTGACTCTCTAAAGAAGAGCCCCTCTCATGAAAACCGTGAAACGATGTGAAAAAGGTAAGGGGGGCTAACAGAAATGTCACCTGCGATGAGCCCCGCCCCTGGCCAGCGTTCCCTGATGCCATACTGCTCCTCTCTCTGCCTAGGGAACAGTTTCTGATGCACAGTTGCTTGTCCTTCTCAAGGCTCCTGGCACTGCTGAGAAACAGAATCTAATCAGTAAACTCTGCCCTCTGCCGTCCTCACTTACAAGTACACACACAGCCTTATTCACTTACAAGTTCACACACAACCTTATTCACTTACAAGTTCACACACAACCTTATTCACTTACAAGTTCACACACAGCCTTATTTACTAACAAGTTCACACACAGCCTTATTTACTTACAAGTTCACACACAACCTTATTTTGTTCCTTTACATTGGCGGGCATATCATGCAAATGGGAAGCTACCCTGGGGATTATCTGTGTTTCCTTAACACTGTCCATTTTCCTGTTTTCAAGGAATTGAGATTTTTAGGCGAATTTCACTGGCTGGATTTTTTCTTGCAATGTGCTGTGCTTAGTCACTCAGTTGCGTCCGACTCTTTGCGACCCCATGGACTGTACCCACCAGGCTCCTCTGTCCATGTGATTCTCCAGGCAAGAACACTGGAGTGAGTTGCCATTTCCTTCTCCAGGGCGTCTTCCTGACCCAGGGATCGAGCCCGGGTCTCCTGCATTGCAGGCAGACTCTTTACCATGTGAGCCACTATGTTTGCAAGCTTCGGGCTCCCATCTTACTTTTAAATGTGTTTTTAATTTTTTGGCTGCAGGTGGACTCTAGTTCCCTGAGAAAGAAAGTGGAAGTGAAGTTGCTCAGTCGTGTCTGACTCTTTGTGACCCCGTGGACTGCAGCCTACCAGGCTCCTCCATCCATGGATTTTTCCAGGCAAGAGTCCTGGAGTGGGGTGCCATTTGGTTCCCCAACCAGGGACCAAGCCTGCACTCCTGCAGAGTCTGAACCATTGGACCACCCGGGAAGTTCCGCCCCCTCTTGCTTTGAAGAAGACTCAGCAGCTGGACTGTAGGATGAAGATGCAGCAGCCTGATGTAGGAACCAGGGAGGTGGGAGAACATGGGTTTTACAATCAGAAAGTTCTGGGTTCTCATTGTGCTCCTGCCTTTTGCTGACTGAGAGGCCTTGAGCAGGTCACTTAATCCGAGATTCAGTTTCCATATTTGTAAAATGAGAGCAAGACACTCTAGCACATGGGGTTATTATGAGCACAGAGCAAGAGAATGTATTAAACTACAGTTCACTCACCAATCTCCAGAGACCGGTCCATGGATAAGCCTCTTCATTAGACATGGTTTCAGTGAACATTACAAGCACACTTCTCCATACCCTCAATTAACCAGACTATTTGAAGAATACACCATGCTACCAATTTTAATATTCTATTAAACAGAGGGCCATTCTTTTTTAAAATGAATTTGAATGAAGAAAATTGACCTGCTTATTTTCTGTAACAGTTTTGTATGACCTCAATAATTAAATATGTCATTCAGGAAAAATGTTAGAGAGGCAAAGTTGAAGGAAAAATGGAAACCATGAGTATTAGATGTAAGACCTCTACCTGCCAGGATGTCACAGACCTGATCACATGAAACAGTGAAAGCTCTCCCGGTCAGTCGTCCAAGACAATCGAAGTTAAAGCAAAAATAAACAAATTGGCCCTAATCGAACTTACAGACTTTTGCACAGCGAAGGAAACCGAAGACAAAATGATGGTCCATTGAGTCGGTGATGCCATCAACCATCTCATCCTCTGTCGTTCCCTTCTCCTGTCTTCAATCTTCCCCAGCATCAGGGCCTTTTCCAATGAGTCAGTTCTTTGCATCAGGTGGCCAAAGTACTGGAGTTTCAGCTTCAACATCAGTCCTTCCAATGAATAGCCAGGACTGACTTCCTTTAGGATGGACTGGTTTGACCTCTTGGAGTCCAAGGGGCTCTCAAGAGTCTTCGCCAGCACCACAGTTCAAAAGCATCAGTTCAGCCTGCTGAATGCAAGCCACGCAGCTGACAAGGACTTAGTTTCCAACATATTCACACAGCTCACACGACTCAACAAAAGACGAACAATCCAGTCAAAAAGTGGGCAGAACCATACAGACCTTTCTCCAAAGAAGACATGCAAATGGCTCACAGGCATGTGAAAACATGCTCAACATCACTAATTACTAGAGAAAAGCAAATCAAAACTACAGTGAGGGACCACCTCATATCCGTCAGAATGGCCATCATTGAAAAGCCTATAAATGACAAATGCTGGAGAGGGTGTGGAGAAAAGGAAACCCTCCTCTACTGTTGATGGGAATGTAAATTGGTGCAGACATGATGAACAGTATAGAGGGTCTTCTTTTTTAAGTTAAAGAAAACCTAAAAAAAAAAATAGACTCTCCATGTAATCCAGCAATACCACTGCTGGGCATATACCCAGATTAAAATATAACTGAAAAAGATACTTGTACCCGCTATGTTCACAGGAGCACTATTTTCAACAGCTCAGACACAGTCACAACCTAAACGTCCACTGACAGATGAACCGATAAAGAAGATGTGGGAGGTATGTATAGGACGCAATGTTACTCAGTCATAAGGATGGGATTATCCATTTGCAGCGACATGGATGCAATGAGACATGATCCTACTGAGTGAAGGAAGCCAGAAAGACAAATATATGATACCCCTTAAATGGGAAATCTAAGATGCAAGCAATACCACTGCTGGGCATATACCCAGATTAAAATATAACTGAAAAAGATACTTGTACCCGCTATGTTCACAGCAGCACTATTTACAACAGCCCAGACACAGTCACAACCTAAACGTCCACTGACAGATGAACTGATAAAGATGTGGGAGGCATGTATAGGACGCAATGTTACCCAGTCATAACGATGGGATTATGCCATTTGCAGTGACGTGGATGCAATGAGACATGATCCTACTGAGTGAAGGAAGCCAGGAAGACAAATATATGATACCCCTTAAATGGGAAATCTAAGATGCGGCACGCATGAACTCATCTACAAAACAGAGATGGACTCAGCGCAGACGTGAGTCCAAGGGGGACGGGGGTGGAGGGAAGGGTGGGGAGCTGGAGATTAGCAGATGCAAACTATTCTCTAAATGGATAAACATCAAGATCCTACTGTGCAGCACAGGGAGCTATATTCAATGTCCCACGATAAACCACGGAAAAGAATATAAAAAAATCATGCATGCATGTGTATCACTGAATCACTTTGCTGTACAGCAGGAATTAACACAACATTGTACATCAACTATGCTTCCATAAAATAATCATAAAAGTACATTTGGAAAAAGAGAAAGCTCATAAATTAGCAGATATCTGACGACTTTCCTCTGAGGGAAGCATCTGTTTAGCTGTGTTAGGGCTTCCCTGGTGGCTCAGACAGCAAAGAATCCCCCTGCTTGTGCGGGAGACCCAGCGTTGATCCCTGGCTTGTGAAGATCCCCTGGCGCGGGAAATGGCAACCACTCCAGTATCCCTGCCTGGGAAATCCCATAGACAGACGAGCCTGGCAAGGCTACAGATCATGGAGTCCCAAAGAGCCAACTAATCGCATTTTATAAGGAGAGAAGTGAGCTGAGGCGCAGACTTTCTTCCTTACAGTAAATTAGTAGTAGCGCCAGGGTCTGAACCTGGGATTGGCCCTGTCTGACCAGCTCTCTTCCTCCCTCACCTGCGGAGCCCTGCAGAGCGGCAAGCCTGATAGGCAGGGGGCGCTGGGGGCACTTTGTCTTCATTTCTGCTTCCTCACTTGAATTCCTGATATCAGCTTACTGAAGTATTATTGGAACAGACAGATGAACTGCATTTGAAAAAAACAAGTATTTTTCTAAGCCCTCCAAATGATTAGGCATTTCGAGAAGCTACGTTTCTTTTTCTTAAAGGCCTCTTTAAGGAAGAAGGAAGTAAATGCTGCCTTGATTAATTCATTTGAATCTACTAATAAACACAGGACAATTTGCATATTAATAAATAAAATATTATTCAAAGAAAAAAAAATAACCAGGGGTCTGTGAACATTCAGCAGTCAACCAGGTTTAAATGATTTAAAAACAAAATACTACCCTGAGTTCCTAGTAAGTACTTAACAGATAAACAATGGGCTGATTACTTTCATGAATACCATTTGAGTGTTTCCAAAAACTGTACTTTTCCCCTCAGACTCTGGGGTCTTAATAATTAACCCTTAAAAAGTGTCCTAACAGAGAAAAACCCAAGTGAGTTACTCATGTCCTTTGAGTTCTCTGTTTTTATAGTTTTATTTCTATTTCAAGATATGTCATAAATAAACTACACATGTTTTCAATGGAGAATATTCTAGAAATAATCTAGAATTGGATTTTAGGTAACCATCTTGGAAATACAGCCCCTACTCTTCACTATTTTGCAATCTGATTCTTCCCTCTGGCACATGGACTATTGCCCAGAGCCTTGCTCACAAAATTCTTTGTTATTTGACAATTCTCATTGGTTAATTTTCAATAAAAAGACTATAAAGTGGTGAACTGTGGTGTTGGAGAAGACACTTGAGAGTCCCTTGGACTGCAAGGAGATCAAACCAGTCAATCCTAAAGGAAATCAACCCTGAATACTCACTGGAAGGACTGATGCTGAAGCTGAAGCTCTAATACTTTGGGCACCTGATGTGAAGAGCTGACTCACTGGAAAAGACCCTAATGCTGGAAAAGAGTGAGGGCAAGAGGAGAAGTGGGTGGCAGAAGATGGGACGGTCAGATAGCATCACTGACTCAACGGACATGAATTTGAGCGAACCCTGGGAGATGGTGAAGGACAGGGAAGCCTGGCGTGCTGTAGCTCGTGGGGTTGAAAAGAGTCAGACACAACTTAGTGACTGGACGACAGCAATAAAGGGGTGAACGAAGCCTCTGGTGACCTAATTTGCTGAACTTCCAACTGTCAGCAGCTGGTCTCCAAGCGCATCCCTCAGACCAAGGAGGTCCTCTGTGCCACCCAGGTGAACGCGCCCCCAAGCCCTGCCGCTGTCAGTGGCATCTTCCGGGACTGACTCAACAGACATGAATTTGAGCGAACCCTGGGAGATGGTGAAGGACAGGGAAGCCTGGCGTGCTGTAGTTCGTGGGGTCGAAAAGAGTCAGACACAACTTAGTGACTGGACGACAGCAATAAAGGGGTGAACGAAGCCTCCGGTGACCTAATTTGCTGAACTTCCAACTGTCAGCAGCTGGTCTCCAAGCGCATCCCTCAGACCAAGGAGGTCCTCTGTGCCACCCAGGTGAACGCGCCCCCAAGCCCTGCCGCTGTCAGTGGCATCTTCCGGGTTCTGCAGGCGCTCACCAGGAGCTGCTGGAGGCGCACCAGCACGGCCCTTCCAGTTTATGGCCAGAAACTCCGGAGTACAAGCCCGTCTCGGCAGCCTCGGTTCACCCCTCCGTCTTCCGGTTAGTGACGCCCCTGCTGGACCCTTCCCCACCCCCGTGCTCCTAAGAGCAGTCTGGTGGATGGCGGGTGATGGGCACATGCTGACTCCGCTGGGCATGTCCTGCTCTCATGGGGTTCGCTTGGAAAGGAGCCACCTTCTCCAGGAAGCTCTTCCCCCCTGGGCTCCGTGACGACACCTGCTCCTTCCTTCCTCCTCAGCTGGTCCTGCTCAACACCCTTCAACACCTTCTAACATCCCTACCTGGTCATCTGCCATCTTTTCCACCCATTTCCCCTGGGCAGTGCCCTCAAGCCCCACAGCTTCGGACACCCACAACAGAGTGTTGACTTCAAAATGCAAACTTCCCAGGGAACTCTACTCAGCTCTCTGTAATGAGCTGTATGGGAAGAGACTCTTTAAAAAAGGATGGAAACATGGAGATGCGTGACTGAGACACTTTGCTGTGCTCCTGAAGCACAACGCGGGAGATCAACTATGACTGATCTCCTTCAGAATGGACTGGTTGGATCTCCTTGCAGTCCAAGAAACTCTCAAGAGCTTCGCCAACACCACAGTTCAAAAGCATCAATTCTTCAGCACTCAGTCTTCTTTATTGTCCAGCTCCCACATCTGTACCTGGAAAACCATAGCTTTGACTAGAGGGACCTTTGTCCCATTGCCTTGAGAAAGGTCATCTAAGGTCTGAACTCCATGCAGGAGCCTCATGAGCCCTACCCACCCCCGGGCTCACTTCCCATCACTGTGCCTCGTAGGCATTGTCTTTCACACTCACCGAGGTACCAGGATGCTCTGAGCTCTCTTTCATGTCTTTGGGTCCTTGAAGGGGCTGTCACCTTATCTGGAATATCTGTCTCCTTCCCACATTATCTCCTATTAATCTGTCAAGAATCATCACGAGCACTCATCTCTGCCAGGAAACTCTGCCTGACACCCGGAGAGGAAGCTGAGTGCCTCTCCTCTGTTCCCATAGGGCCTCTGCCTACTGTCTCAGAGCATAATAAGGCATGTGTTCAACTTGAGGGCAAAGGACTGTTTTATTGATGAAATGCCATGTACTGAACTCCTTGTACTGGTAAAGAGATTAATATAGGGGAGTTCAAATAAATGAATAAATCAACACACCTTCTATTACCTGAATACAAATTTCTCACCTTGACCCCTCAGGCCTGTGCTTTCCAAAATGGTAGCCCTTACCATGGGGCTGTTGAAAGGTAAGTAGGTTAAGATTCAATAAAACTTAAGACTCAGTGGCCAAGCCACATCCCTGGTGCTCCACAGCCACGGCTGGCTCTCAGCTGTGGGACTGGGGGGCACAGATGTTGACTATTTTCATCATCATGGACAGTTCTATCGGTGGGGGGATGATGCTGTCAGGACCTGGCATTCAAGGAGCTGGTAAGGTCTGAGAATCATCTGTCCTGATGGAGCCCCCTATACAGCATAGATTCACAATACAGACTTGACAATGGGACCGACCCCCATGGGTGCTGTGCCACGTGATCATGTTGACTCCATCAGAAACCAGAAAAGAGATTTCACCTGTGGTCATCAAATCTGAGAATCATCTGTCCTGATGGAGCCCCCTATACAGCATAGATTCACAATACAGACTTGACAATGGGACCGACCCCCATGGGTGCTGTGCCACGTGACTCATGTTGACTCCATCAGAAACCAGAAAAGAGATTTCACCTGTGGTCATCAAGAAGAAGGGCTGGCCGGGTGGCTCAGCAGTAAAGACTCTGCCTGCCAATGCAGGAGACACGAGATCAATCCCTGGGTCAGGAAGATCCCCTGGAGAAGGGAATGGCACCCCACTCCAGTATTCTTGCTTGGAGAATCCCATGGACAGAGGAGCCTGGCGGGCTACAGTCCACGGGGTCACAAGGAGTCAGACACGACTGAGTGACTAACACTTCATGGGCTTCCCTGGTGGCTGAGTTGGTAAAGCATCTGCCTGCAATGCAGGAGACCAGGGTTCAACCCCCAGGTCGGGAAGATCCCCTGGAGAAGGGAATGGCACCCCACTCCAGCATTCTCGCCTGGAGACTCCCATGGACAGAGGAGTGGGGCAGGCTGCAGGCCATGGGCTGCAAAGAGCCAGACGCGACTGCGCAGCTTCCACTCCCACTTCTGGTGGCTCAAACGGTCAAGAATCCGCCCACAATACAGCAGAGCTGGGGGCCACCCCTGGGTCGGGAAGGCCCCCTGGAGAAGGGAATGGCACCCCACTCCAGTACTCTTGCCTGGGAAGTCCCATGGACAGGGGAGCCTGGCGGGCTCCAGTCCATGGGGTCACAAAGAGTCAGACTCGACTGAGCGCATCAGGAGAGAGCACAGGTTTCTCAGTCCCTGGGCTAGTCTGATGATCTGGACGTCAGTTTTCTCTAGATCTCTCCCAGTTCTATTGATGATTTCCTATTTCAGAAAACAGAGGGGTGCTGACATTTTAGGAACAATGCTAAGAAAGCTGTATCTTTCACCATTTTACACGTGCTGCCAGACACGAATCTGGTTCACGCTCTTCGTCAAGTGCTAGGAGGAAAGAAAAGACCGGCGCTTGCCTTTACAGAGCTGGCAACTCGTGGCTACGCTCAGTGTGTGCAGGGATGCTCTCAGTGGGGACGCTCTCAGTGGGGATGCTCCCTGTTCTGCGTTCTGTAGGGAGTGGGGTGCTGGGGCTAGCTGGAGGGGGCCTCTGCCTGTCCCACCTCCACACGCAGCCCAGCAGGTGACCCCATGCCATCCTGAAGGACGTCAGGGCTTTGTCTAGAGATGGGTGGGGGGCAGGCAGCCGTGGGCAAGCCCGCATACCGAGGCACGGAGCCGACAGAGAGCCTCCGTGGGCTTCTGGGCGTCAGAGCAGGTCTCAGGTGTCAGGCAGGTGAGAGGCACACCCAGAGCGGGAGGCATCAGGCCTGCGGCTGCAAGGCAGAGGGGCCGAGCTGGGAGTCAGGGCACAGAGACAGACTCCAGTCCCCACCGAGGGCAGGAATGGGTCATCCTGGGAAGCAGGCTTGCGGCAGCGAAACGTCCCTCGAGGTGGACCCTGGGTCACTCGACAGATAGCCCAGAAAGGGCAACAGGGGCCGCTTTTAATAGCTTGTGACATTTGCGCGGCTTTCTTTCCAGCCAAACCCTCCCTTTCATCACACATCCCGGGGAAGGATTTCAGCCACTGCCTGGGGAGGTGCTGGGAACCCCGAGCGAGAGGCAGGAGCTGTTGCTTTTTTCGGAAAGGACACATCTGAAAACATGACCTCCTTTTTCTCTGGTTGGGCACAGCATGTGAGGAGCGTCAGGGAAGGAAAGAATGAATAATGGAGAAATGTCAGCGGCGGGGGGCCGGGACCCAGCTGCCGCCAAGCGTCCCGCCGCCGCCTGCTCCTGCCTCCCCGAGGGCGGCCCCGAGAATCTGTCTCATCCTAGGCTCCTCATTTCCCACCCTGGACGGTTCTGATGAACGTACAGCCTGACAGGCAGCACAGATGATACCAATTCTGAGTCCCCCCCACATCACCAGCCCAGGGCCGGTCCCCGGAGGGGCCTGGGACGCGGGGGCACGCTCCCTGACCCCCCGAAGCTCAGATTCCAGAGGAAAACGGGAAAAAAAAGAAAAAGGGGCAATTTCCTGTGTGCTGTGACACGTGCTCCCACCGCCACGTGCAGGAAGACCTTCGGGGAGGCTGTCACGGTGACTCAGACGGGGACCAGGAGGACTTTGGAGGAAGATGGACTGTGAAGTGGGAATCCCTTCGCTAGAGTCTAGCAGAGCAGAGTGTCAGCTGTAACCTAGTGAGCAAGGGATGCGGGGCAAAGTGTCTTTGATGCCCATGTGTCTGCAGCACTAGGAACTCTGGACTGGCCGTTGCTTGCACAGGGTCAGCAAGGACATATAGCCATGCCCGTGGACAGATGAGAGGGTAGGCAAACAAACCTTTCCCTGTAGCCCTAAGGACCCTTCCTCTCCACGGTTCCAACTGGAGCTCCCAGCGCTCCAGCCCTGACCCTCAGCCTGACCCTGACCCTGACCCTAAGGACCCTTCCTCTCCACAGTTCCAACTGGAGCTCCCAGAGCTCCAGGCCTGACCTGACCCTAGAGGGTAGGCAAACAAACCTTTCCCTGTAGCCCTAAGGACCCTTCCTCTCCACGGTTCCAACTGGAGCTCCCAGCGCTCCAGCCCTGACCCTCAGCCTGACCCTGACCCTGACCCTAAGGACCCTTCCTCTCCACAGTTCCAACTGGAGCTCCCAGAGCTCCAGGCCTGACCCTGACCCTGACCCTAAGCTGACCCTATAAAAAGTGTTAGCCACTCAGTCGTGTCTGACTCTCTGCAGCCCCATGGACTGTAGCCTACCAGGTTCCTCTGTCCATGGGATTCTCCAGGCAAGAATACTGGAGAGAGTAGTTATCCCCTTCTCCTTGAGATCTTCCCAACTCAGGGATCAAATCTGAGTCTCGTGCATTGGCGGGTGGGTTCTTTCCCATCTGAGCCAATAGTGAAACTCCAACTCTGATCCCAACTCTAACCCACAGGGCATCACCAGCCACTCGTCTGAATGTACGCTGGAACAGGTAGGTTAAGAATGGCTTCCTGGGAGCCTCCACTGCTCACGTGACTGCTCGGGACATACCTGTCTCTTGTCCCCCTGATCTAGGGAGCTTGTGCCCCAGGAGGGGCAGCGGGAGAAATAAGGAAGCCAAAGCCTTGGCCCCCAAGGGTGCCAACCCTGGTTCTAGGCATCAATAAGGTGTCTGTATACCTTCAGAGCACCAGGTTCTAGACATCTTCCTGTTCTGACAGCACAGAACACACCTAGGTTTTCTACCTGCCATCTAGCCACTCTCTTATTTTCTAATTTCTCCACTACTCATGTGCATAGTCTATCAGGGGAAGGAAGAAAGAAATGAGGAAAATAAGTAAAGCCGTGTGTCTTCCACTGACAATGATCCTGCCAGAGGCTGGCTTCTCCGTTTGGGGAACAGAACTGCAGAAACAGGTGTGTACATCCAGGGGCTGCACTGACACATAGTTAGCTGCCCCACGGTTCCCATGTCAACAGGACATTGCAGCACCCTAGAAGAAGACCAATCAGGAGACTTTGTGGAATGACATCCTGAAGAGGACCAATCAGGAGTCTTTGTGGAGTGAGTCATCTGCAGAAGACAGGATGGTTTCCACACTTCTCAGCATGGACCTTCCATGGAGTCGAGTGACTCTCACCTTCCCATGACAGTCCCTTTCCTGTTTAATTTATCCAGCTCAAAACACAATGCACGACGCTGCAGAATCTCATCATTTTGGCCTTCCTAACTATTCACACCAGAATCTGTTTCCTCCTTTCCTCTCTGGATTGGATTGTTTTCCCCAAAGGAAAAGTCCCCAGGGACAGCAAGCACCAACAAACTGGCAACAATGACTGAAAGATGGAGCCACTACACAAAGTGGTGAGTCAAACTTAGCGGCAACATATTGTTCCTTAAAATTCCGGCAACATAGGCAATAACCCTCCAAATGCTCTAAAATAACCAAAAGGCTGCCTGCTTCCAGAAATCATCAGGAAGTCAGTGTTAAGAGTTGGATTGGGTTCTCCCCAAAAGACAGGCTGTCCTAACCCCAGCATCTCACACTGTGACTCTATTTAAAAACTGGATGCTTGCAGATATAATTAGTTAAGACAAGGTCACACGGGGGTGCAGGTAGTTCTGCATCCAATAGAAATGATGTCCTTAGGAGAAGAAGGGGAGGGACAGAGAGAGAGGGTCACGAGACAACCAGGTAGAGAGGAAAGCAGCGCAGCCACCAGCCCAGGAACTCCTGGGTCACCAGCAGCTGGAGGAGATTAGGGAGGATCCATCCTTTTCAGTTTCAGAGGAGGGGGCCCTGCTGGCACCGTGATTTTGAACTTCTGGCCTCCAGAACTGTGACTCAATATGTCTCTGCTGGCCTGAGCCACCTGATTGGAGATGTTTTATCACAGCAGCCCTGGGAAATGAACAGGATCAGAGATAAGCTGTGATACAAAGAAACCAGCAGAGTCTGAAGGAGATTTCCTCTCCCTGCTGAAGAGGGGGGAGATGTGAGACCTGCCCCTCAAATACTGCCATTCCACAAACTGATGTAAAGCGGGGGAGATCCTGCCATAAATGCATCTATTTAACGTGCTCTTGGAAGGAAAGTTATGACCAACCTAGACAGCATATTATAAAGCAGAGATATTACTTTGCCAACAAAGGTCCATCTAGAAAAGGCTATGGTTTTTCCAGGGGTCATGTAAGGATGTGAGAGTTGGACTGTGAGGAAAGCTGAGCACCGAAGAATTGATGCTTTTGAACTGTGGTGCTGGAGAAGACTCTTGAGAGTCCCTTGGACTGCACGGAGATCCAACTAGTCCATTCTGAAGGAGATCAGTCCAGGGTGTTCATTGGAAGGACTGATGCTGAGGCTGAAACTCCAAAACTTTGACCAGCTGATGCAAAGAGCTGACTCATTGGAAAAGACCCTGATGCTGGGAAAGATTGAAGGTGGGAGGAGAAGGGGACGACAGAGGATGAGATGGGTGGATGGCATCACTGATTCAATGGACATGAACTTGGGCAAACTCTGGGAGATGCTGAGGGACAGGGAGGATTGCATGCTGCAGTCCATGGGGGTCATAAGAGTCGAACACAACTTGGCAACTGAACACACACACACATGCACGTGCACACACACATACACACACACACATGCACCCCTATGTTTACAGCAGCACTAATTTCAGTGGCCAAGAGATGCAAGCAGCCTACAGGTCTGCAGCCATATGAGGAGACAGAGAGGATGTGGTGGAGATATACGCAATGGAGGGCTACTCAGCCAGAAAAAAGTAATGAAATACTGCCATGCACAAACGCAGATGAGCCTAGAGACTATCGAACGAAGTGAGCTAAGTCAGACAGTTATATGCAATCACTTATAGGCTGAACAAAAAATACAAAAGAACTTATTTACAAAACAGAAACAGACTCATAGACATAGAGAACAATCTTATGGTCATCAAAGAGGAAAGTGGGGCAGGGATAAACTAGGAGTTTGGGATTAACAGATGCACACTCGGTCAGTTCAGTTGCTCACTTGTGTCCGACTCTTTGCCACCCATGGACTGCAGCACACCAGGCTTCCCTGTTCATCACCAACCCTCAGAGCTTGCTCAAACTCATGTCCATTGAGTCAATGATACCATCCAACCATCTCACCCTCTGTTGTCCCCTTCTCCTCCTGCCCTCAATCTTTCCCAGCATCAGGGTCTTTTCCGATGAGTTCTTCACATCAGGTGGCCAAAGTATATTGGAGTTTCAGCTTCAGTATCAGTCCTTCCAATGAATATTCAGGAATGATTTCTTTCAGGATGGACAGGTTGGATCTCCTTGTAGTCCAAGAGACTCTCAAGAGTCTTCTCCAACACCACAGTTCAAAAGCATCAGTTCTTCTGTGCTCAGCTTTCTTTGTAGTCCAGCTTTCACATCCATACATGACTACTGGAAAAACCATAGCTTTGACTAGACGGACCTTAGTCGGCAAATAGATAAACAACAATGACCTACTGTATAGCATGAGGAACCATATTCAGGATCTTGTAATCAACCATAACGGAGAAGAGTCTGAAAAGAATATATAGATACATATACATAGCGGAATGACTTGGCTGCACACCTGAAACTAACATAATGCTATAAATCAAGTTCACTCCAATAAAAAATTTGAAATAAATTTTGAAAAAGAATTCAATGCTTCCCAAACTTTTTGACGTAAACCTCTTTTCCACACAAGCAGACATTTAAAAAGGGAAGCATGGATAATGCCTTGCACAGGTCCCCCTAGCTCTGTAACAAGAGCCCAATCTTATTTCAAAGGAACTGCAGAGCTGACAGTTTTATACACACTTACCGATGTGAAAAGAATTAGATTAAATTAGGTTCTTCATAATTGTCTTTTTAAGTGAAATTTTATATTTTACTAGTCAACAGATTTTATTTGAACTCAATGAATGTGAGTGCCGGCCAGTCTTGGAGCCATAAAAACCAGGAAGAATGCCAAGGGATGTGGCTTATTCAGAACAAGCAAGCTGGTCCCACTTTTCAACACTGAACCAGAATCATGTCATTAAAAGAATATGGAATATGCTCTCCCCCAAAGGCATTCAGAGTTATTGGGAACTTTTCCAACATTGGACACAGAATTTTCCCTTCTCATTCGGGCCTGGCTTCACTGAAATCTGCATCTTGCGTCTCAGCTGAGCTGGGTTAATTATAGACATTTCCTTCTGCATTTCCCTAGTCCTGTTCCTGCTTTTAAAGTGTTTTGATGTGTGCCTCCTTGGGAAGACCTTTCTTTGGAAACATTAGCACTGGGAAGGCAATGAGCTTTGAGAAACATTGACCCAGACAGCAAGTCAGGTGCCCAGAGATGTTTTTACCAGCTCCTCCTGACTTTCTAGGTTACAGCTATTGCATGCTGACCCCTGTAAGATGTATATGGTCGTGGAACCATTGATGCCTGCAAGCCAACCTTAAGATGTTTTAACTATCAGGTACTTCACATACAGGATACCTTTCCAAGGCTTTCAATGATTCACTGAGTCTATTTCATCTTTTCTTTCATCTTGAAGGCTTTTGAGTTTGTAGAAAACGCTCCAAGGTCTCCTTGAACACAACACTGGCTCAGTTTCATTTTGGGAAAACCTTATATTCTCCCCGCCCCTCTCTCCCCACTGTCTATACCTATGTTGCATTCTCTGGCTCATCTCCTGATGAGCTTGCCGAGATCAGCCAGCTCACAGGGACTGCTGCCCACGTCCAAGAGAGACTCAGCGCCTTGACATTCAGTGGGCAGTCTGTCTTCACACCATGGGCTGAGTCCTGGGAAATCAGGCAGGGATCATGAGCTCTAGGCCACAGTGAGGACCAACCAGAGTCTGGGTGAATAAACACAGCCTCCCGAGCCTCTGAGAAGAGCACTTCAGATGAAGGTCTTCACGAGCCCTGGTTTAGAGGGGAACACATCTACCGCTCTGGGCTAGTCACCGCGGGGGACATTCCTCTCTGTGCTTGTTTTGTGTTTGTGTGTGTGTGTGTGTGTGTGTGTGTGTGTGTGTAAGAGAGACACGGAAAGAAGCAGAGACGGGAAACCTGAAATTGACTACATAAGCCCAAGGTGGTGGAAGAAATGCATTGACTTCCTTGGTTGGTTCCTGAGAAGAAACGTCATCATAGCATCACTGGCTGTCTAAACCCCCTTCCAGCTGCTCACGGTGTGATGCTGGCCCTGCGGGGGGTGATGGAAATGCTTCTCCAACCTCAGAAACCTGCAGAATCCACTTCAAAGGCAGGCACGCTTTCTCTTCTGACAATTGGATGGTACAGCCAGGTTCCCATCCACCCACTCCCGAAGCTGGAATGAAGAAACTTCTAGAAGTTTTCAAATGAAAATTTCCCAACTAAGTTGCTAACAGAGAGGCAGCTAAAAGGCAGGGGTTATGTTAAAGTGAAATTTTATGGGGATCAGGAAGAGAAGTAGGCTCAGTATTTTTGTTTACAGTTAGAACACTTTAAAAATTTCGATTGTGATAGTCAAATCCATATCTGGCCAGTTTTCCATTGTGTTTCCATAGCTCCACTGAGTCCATACTTTTTTTTTTTTTGCTCTGTTTTATATGGCCACATTTGCCAGCTGGTCCTTTCACAGTCAGTCCTCAAGCTGAATCCGCTGTGTGGACACTCTCCTTCCCCAGCAGGCACCGCTCCCATGGTATTTTGTGTGTCTTCTAGTTGGACCTATTCTGACCACTGCCAGCGAAACATCATTTATTGAGCACGGTCTGTGCATAATATTTCAAATTCTCAGTCAGAGGATGGGCTCCGATAGAAGCCATGTTTCTCAGCCCCCGTTTCCTCATTTAGTTTTGAGGTTCAGGCTCCAGAGGGTCTCCATGGACACCCTTGGCAGGTGTCTGGTCTTTGTGGAGATGACAGGGTCCTGGGAATTAATCTGGGGTCAGGCTGCCCTTCTTCATTTGTCCCCCTCTCCAGAGGGGAGCTTGGCCTTGAACCTGTGGCCCCAGCCACGACGTTTCCTTCATGAAAGTTGGGGCAGGCTATAAAGGGCACAAACCCACCCCAAGGGGGATCCTGATTAACCCTGATGACCCCTGACATCACCAGCCCTTCCTCAAACCATGGAACCCAGCAGTCCAGCCCTCTCATAACCAACCACTCAACCTACATAGCGAGATAATGGTTAAGTTATAAATACTAGGGATTGCGATTAAATAATCAGTGCCTATGTGATCACTGGGGGTTTATCACATTCCCCTCCTTTCCACAGTTCTAGCCCCAAGATACTTTACTCAAGGGAACACCAGAGTCCTCCACCTTTCCTTTCCAAAACAATCAGACTTGGCAACAAGGACTTTATGGTTATGTCATGTAGGAGTCTATTCTAAGGGCTTGATGTACATGGACTCGAACTGGCTTTCCTTGGTGGCTCAGATGGTAAAGAATCCACCTGCAATGCAGGAGACCTGGGTTCAATCCCTGGGTTGGGAAGATCCCATGGAGAAGTGAATGGCTACCCACCCCAGTATTCTTGCCTGGAGAATTCCATGGACAGAGGAGCCTGACAGGCCCCAGTCCATGGAGTCAAAAAGAGTCAGAATGACTGAGTGACTTTCAGAATACACCAAGAAGAAAAATACTGTAGATTTCCCCCTTAACTTTACAAATGAGGAAACTAAAGCCCAAAAGGAGTTAAGTGACTTTTTAAGGCTGCACAATGGCTAAATGGTGAGCAGCTGGCACTCACGCTCAGGTAGTCTGAGTCCAGGGCGCACATCACCCACTGTGACGCCCTGCCCACGCCCGGAGCCATCAAAGGACTGCCCAGACCTCTGTCTGGCAATCACGCTGTGGGGTGGACACAGGGTCGGTTATATGTGCGGCGTGTTCATAAACTGCCGCAGGAAGAGACCATGGCGACCTCCTGCCAGTGTGTGAGCTTATTGGATAGCTGGGCTGTTACTCAAGAGCTCAGTAATACCCACTTTTCCTGGGAAACCTTACGTTCCAGTGAAATCTTTTAAAAGCGCAGCTGCTTCAGGGAGGAGACGGAGCTCTGCGGGCTCTGCCCCTGCCCCTCTTGGGTGGCTGCCGCCACAAGCCCAGAACTCGGGGAAGCAGAGACTGAGAACCCCGACAAACCCAGGCTGAGGCCTGGGGTCTGGCTGCTCTGATCCACTGACGGCGGACGCCCCCTGGCTGACACACTGAAATGATGCTCTTCCACGCAGACCTCTGCCCTTCCTGGGTGCATCCCATTCGCCCCAGGCTCCCAGAACCCCGGGTCTGCGGGCAGGGCTGGGTTCCGCTCTCTCCTCTGAGGCTTCCCTCTGTAGACCGGTGCCCACCTTCCCAGTGGCCTCTTTCCTCCTCCGTGGGCACTGCTGTGTCCCGGATTAGCAGCTGTGACTGTGCCCTGACAGCGAAGGGCTGGTGTGCTGGGTCCAGGACCATCCCTGCCCTTGCCCTCCCGACCTGATGCCTTGAGAGAGAAAGGGAGGGCGTGGACCTGCAGGCTGGAGCCGCTGCCTCAGCTGCTCTGCGGAGTGGGGGCGGGTGCCTGCAGGGGCCCAGAGGCCCTGGGTCCTCTCTCAGGTGCAGAGAGACGGGTGGGGTGCATGTGAGGAGGCTTTTCACAGGCACCATGGCGGTATAGAATCCACCTGCAAAGCAGGAGCCGCAGACTTGATCCCTGCATCAGGAAAAGCCCCCGGAGGAGGAAATGGCAACCCACTCCAGTATCCTTGCCTGGAGACTCCCATGGACGGAGGAGCCTGGCGGGCTACAGTCCAGGGGGCCTCACAGAGTTGGACAGGCCTGAGCAAGCAGCAGGCACACACCTCTCTCCCTCTCTCCCTGGACCTGCACCAGGGTGCTGAGCTGGGAAACCGTGTCACATCAACGCACATTCTCTTCCCTTATGTAACAATGGCAGGAAACATGTTTCCCTGGGCCCTAACTGTTCGGAGGCACTCTGAGTGCCTAAGTCCAGTGGTCAGAGAGCCGACTGTCCAGCCCGCATCTCCTTACTATCTGCTGCTCTGTGATGGCCTGCACTCTGCACCACACGGCAAACCAGGAAACACACAGGCTTATTAGCACATCTTCAGCGAAGGACCGGGGCTATCTGCAGGTCCCTGATCACCCGATCAGAGTGCTGCCTGTGCCACAGACCGTGTTCTAAACGGAGGGTCTGGTGTGATTCCTCTGCTGTTATGCAGCTCAGCGCAGGCTAATGTGGGCACAAGAGCCCCCATCATGGAATACGTTTGCATTCCAACCCTGTCTGGCCACAGCAAACGCAACTGCAAATCTTGATTTCGCATCATCGAGACTTAAGAAGTCTTGAATCAAAGTCCTACTGCAGCCTCTAGGGTCTGGCGGTGCCAGGCCAGGCTGGAGGTGGGCAGAAAAGTCAGGGCCACATGGGCAGACGTCTCTTCCTGTTCCAGCTCCATCTGAAGCACCAGGTAGCTCTGACCGTATCATCCAAAAATGGACGTTGCAGGTAGCGAATGTGCCTCCAGCCGTTTTGAATAGATTACAGAATCCACGAAGAGTTTGTGTGTGTGCGTGTGTGCGTGTGTGTGTGTGTGTGTGAGAATCTGTGCATTTTGGTTTGGGAACTTTAGTTTCCCTCTAATGACACAGAGTTCAAAAACACTCTGATTTTACTTTCTACCTGCCAGATGAAATGAGGATCACAGGACCACAGAAAAAGAAGCTGTGATCTTCTCTCATTTAAATTGAGAATTAGGTAATGCAAATTTCTAATCAAGAAGCAACTTATCGCGATGCTGTATTTATAGGAATCTCCTCTTCTCAAAGGCTTGCATTTCCCTGATGGGACTCCCTCCTCTGATAATCACAAAAAGAGAGGAAAAATGTCAGCAGAAGCAGTTATATACAGAAAATGTATCTCGTGCATTTTTACTGAATGAAAGATTCTTTAAATTCTGCAGTGCTTTACAATTTTAAAGTTTCATACACATGATTTCACAGGATCCTGTAGTGACCCCTTTTTAAAGTCCCCTCCTCTCTTTACACTCCCCGTTGGGTAACCACCGGCTGTTCTCTGTACCTGTGAGTCTGCTTTTGTTTTGGTACTCACTGGTTCCTTGTAGTTTTTAGATGGCACATAAGGAAATGGCTCCCCACTCCAGTACTCTTGCCTGGAGAATCCCATGGAGGGAGGAGGCTGGTAGGCTGCAGTCCATGGGGTCGCAAAGAGTCGGACACGACTGAGCGACTTCACTTCCACTATCACTATAAGTGATAACATGCAGTATTTGGTTCTGTCTGAGTTATCCTCTGTGGTGTTGTAAGTCATGTCTGACTCTTTTCAACCCCATGGACTGCAGCACACCAGGCTCCTGTGTCCTTCACTAGCTCCCCGGGGACTGCTCAGATTCACGTCCGTTGAGTCAGTATTGTGATCGAACCATCTCATCCTCTGCTGCCCCCTTCTCCTTTTGCCTTCCATCTTTCCCAGCATCAGGGTCTTTCCTAATTAGTCAACTCTTCCCCTCAGGTGGCCAAAGAATTATACTTCTTTTTAACTCACACTTATTTTTAAACTCAGACAAAGTATTACTAACGCGCACTATCACACATCTTAAGCAGGTCTTATGAAAGTAACTCCTACTGTTTCCCTAATAACTGTTTTGTCTTCTCAGCTGCGGTCTTAAGTCGGGCCATCAGGCAGAAACTGCTCAGAATCAAAGAACAGATAAAAATCTGAAGAGAAAAGAATCCATTTGTAGCCACTTGTAAGCAGCCACATAGGAGATTCAGAGTTCTAATTTCAGAACTCCTTTAATTTTTTGGGGAAAAAAAAGGTCTGGAGAACTGGGTTAAGGGCACTGTGCTTATTCAAACAGAAGTGAGCAGAGATAGGGTCAGGCAAGATGCCGGTCCTTCACGCATTCCCACAACAAAGACATGTTGAGCACGTTGCCCATGACAGATACTATACCAGGCACCTAGACACGCCAGAGAATAAGACAGCCAGAGATCCTGACACTAGTCAGCTGATACTCTAAGTGTGTGTGTGTGTGTTGGGGGGGGGAGACAAAAATAAAACAGGCATGATAAGAAAACTGTAACCACATATTGGAAGATGATAAATGCCATGGGAAAAGCAGGGCAGGGTGGGGACGAGCAGGAGGGCTGGGTGAGGGGCTGCAAGTTTAAGTGGGATGCCCAGTGTGGACCCCTGAGAAAGTGATGGGGAAGCAGAGATGTGCAGGGCAGGAAGGAAGGGTGTTCAGGCAGAGGGAACCGACAACGCACGCCTTCCCCCATGACAGGGACCTTGACACTTACCGAGAGAAGCGCAGAGCTACGGGGGCAGCTCTGACCTGGGGCAGGGTCAAGCCCTGGAGCGATGTTCTGCAGTGAGTTCAGGACACGGGGAAATGGACTGTCCCTGCGGTCAGGATGGATCTGAGAGGGGAAAGAGGAAGGGAAGCTTGGAGGATGGTGTTAAAACTTCTGAAGAGTCCATCCGAGCAGGAAAATGGCTCTCAAGTGTGTAAGAGGGAGTGACAGATACCGGGGGTGGGCAGAAATGACCCCGCAGGTCTGCCTCTGTCTCAGAGAGACTGTGATGAAGCCCAGAAGCTGAGAGCAATACTGTTTTCCCTATGGCTATGATGAAATAAACGATGCGCTGGAGCAGAAGCAGCATCAAAGATCACGGGGAGAGAGGACATCAGGATTCTGCTCAGGTGCACTCCAGGCACCTGGGGAGACAAAAGCTTCTGGTTGATATGATCTCCTTGGTGCTGCAGGACAGCCGTGAGGAAGGGTATCAATGATGGTGTGTCCAGTAAGGCCAGCACCCGACAAGGAAACCAGACATCCCCGCTCATCACAGCCAGCTCCGGTTTCCATAGAAACAGTGCCCCGTCTTTGACAGCATCTCCCCTCTCCCTGTAACAGATAACCAGTCATTTAGGGGCTCACTTTTCTGTCCATTCAGACGAATGAAAAATCTAGGAAAAAGGAAGAGACACTGGTGACACCCTTCTACACGTAAAATAAAGAACCGGCCGGACGGGCTCTGGGGGAGAAAGAGCCTCTGCTAGATCTGGGCCTGTCTGATGACATCGCCTATTCTTAGATGAAGATATATCCTCTCTCCTGGTGGCTCAGGTAGTCAAGAATCCACCTGCAATGCAGGAGACGCAGGTTCAATCCCTGGGTTGGGAAGAGTCCCTGGAGAAGGACATGGCAACCCACTCCAGGATTCTTGCCTGGGACATCCCATGGGCTGAGGAGCCTGGTGGGCTACAGTCCATGGGGTTGCAAAGAGTCGGACACGACTGAGCGACTTACACCACACACACACATGTTCTCTTTAATCCTACACTGTAAATATAGATTTCGTGTAAAACAGATTCCAAAATTCATGTGACATGAAGAGCACAACACACAGACTCGAAGCCTCCAGGCTTCCCTATGAGAATCCAGAGTCTCTTCATTTCTGACTTGAAAGGTCAGAAAGGCTCACTTCTAAGGCTGAGCCTTTGCAACATCCAGAAGGCTGTTTGCTGCCATCATTACTATCTGGGAACCTGTATGCCCACTCCTGTTTCCCAGTCTCTCCCTTGCTCCTCCCATGAATGCCCACACTTGTCTCTTCTCACCCTTTCCCCGACACCCAACAAACATGCTCCCAAAAGACAGGAAATGGGGGAACTGGTTAAAACTCATCACCCCAACATCAGTTGCCCTCCCAGGGAAATTTCCATTTCCGTCTCTTGGGAACTGGGAAGTCTTAAGCACGATGCAGGAATGTAGAATGAAGCTTCCCATGGAGGTTGAGAAAGTGCCGGATTTGCCCACAGACAAGGAAGCAATCAAGGTCCAGAAAGAGTGCACGGTGGCTGATCCACAGGAACTCGTATCCTGCTGTGTCCATCAGCTCAGGCCAGGTGACACTATCCGGATGTAATCTAGGTGGTTTACAAACCTACCTTTCTCTCTTTCCCACTGAAGGGCCTCTACTTGGACTGCTGCCAGAGTCCATATCAGAAGGAAGGAGAGCAGGGCAAACCACGGCCGGCTCACAAAGCACCCCTCAGGACAGCTAGTCTCACTTCCAGTCCATTCCACCTGCCAAGGTCGACCACGCGACCACAGAGGACGCTAAGAGGGAGGGCACAAGCCCACGGGTGCCCGTGAGACCCACAATAACGTGCAGAGCGGCGGTGACCCCGCGCCAAACCATGGCAACGCTCAACGTGAGGTCCAGTTTGGCAACTCAGCCCAGCTTGGCTTCCGGCTCCGTTTCTCCGCGTGCCACGCCCACGCATCCCTCTAGCGAACTAACCACGGCCCCCGTGTAAGTTTCAGCGGAGCCTCTGTCCCCTCAAAACGCTATTCTCAGCAGCACTGCAGTCTGGGGTGGACTTGCGAACAGATGGGTTCACTCTGGACTCAAAGAGTTTCGCCTGCAGCACACTGCCTTCAGACCTGGTGTGGAGAACACACATCTGCAAGTCGGAAAAGATGGAATGGACCTAACGACAAGAAGACCTAGAAGTTCGCCTGGAAAGGAGCTAGGTATTCTCTTAATATGGAGAAGGAAATGGCAACCCACCCGTGTTCTTGCCTGGAGAATCCCAGAGACGGGGGAGCCTCATGGGCTGCCGTCTATGGGGTCGCCCAGAGTCGGACACGACTCAAGCGGCTTAGCAGCAGCAGCAGCGGCGGCGGCAGCGTTCTATTAATATAAGGCAGCCAAGTGTTCCAGAAAACGGCACCCGTCCCCTCTGTGAACACTCCCAAGACGATGTGGCAAGGCAGGCAGGCATGAAAGTCTAATCTCAGGGCATCCTGAGGACTAACAGGGCGGAGCGTTGGCCCACTTGTCCCCCTGGCTTCAGACGCCGGAAGGCAGCGGTCCGGCCGCAGGGTGGTGGAGATGCTGCGGCGGGATGCGCAGAAGCCACCAATCACTCTCGGCTGGCGGGGTTTCACCACCTCGCGGGCTTGCAGCCAGCTTGCACCTCTAAGAGCTTTCACAAACCGACGAGATAATGTCATCTCTCGGGACTTTCGAAGAGACTTATTTTTACTTTTGATTTTTAAATTGCTGGATGGCATACTGCATGAAGCATAGGAACACAGCTTAGGAAATTAAATATTTGGGGGGAAATGGTTAGGGAGCCTGGAGGCCTGTGGTCTTCTCATGCATTTCTCCACCTCTAGCTGATGCCATCTTAAAACATACTAGGTGCACAATATATAAAATAGAATATATAAAATAAACAATCATATAACTATATTACAGATGATATAATAAAGAGACCGTTGCTGTACGAAACAGCTGTATTAATTCCAGTAGTTCTGTCTTTAATACTAAATCTTCCCAAACAGTAAACAATAAGAGACAGAAGGATTCGTTGGTCTGCTCAGTTCCAAACTGGGGAACATGCCAGGAAAACCTGCTCCACGTTTGTTTGTTTTTTTAAACAGAAACAGAGGCATATTAAAAGTGACCCCAAATCATCTAAGGTAAAAGCTGATAACAAATAAAATCTGAGCATTAGAGAAAGTTAAAATTTTATTTTGACCATGACTGTGATGCCCTGGAAAATCTTGAAGTTCCTTTTTAATTAAAAACTAGGTGGAGGCATGTTTTGCTTTGGTTTGTTTTTAATGTCCATTTCCATGGTATGATTTTACTGCCTTCTGAAGGCCTTCAAGCTGTTTATCTACATACCACAGGAGTGAGTTAAAGTTAGGTTTGTGTATTTTAAAGGGAATGACTGTTCCAGCACCTGAGAACTATTCCTGCAGCAACAGGAGCCCCCTCTTTCCTGCATCCAGGTGAGACTCCAGTCCCTGCCAGGTGGCGGGCTGTGGTGCCCACGGCTGTCAGCCGAGATGTTCTGACTCTGGGAAGCTATATGCTCACCGCCTGGAAGGCTACCATCTGGACCTCCTGGGCTGTCCTGGCTTCAGACTCCCTGTAAAGGTACCCATATATGCTCCCAGATTATGGGACAGAACTGAACATTTCCTGTGCTTCCAGTGGATCTGGGTGCTGTTAGGAAACACAGAAAGCACTGTATGGAGGAAAAAAGAGTAAAACCATTGGGGAAACCCATTCGGGGCAAAAGTCTCACACTACTGTGGTAAAACTGTTATTTCCTTTGGCAATTAGCATATCCATTTAGAATCAAAATAATTTAGACTGTTAAGATTTCATAACATTCATATGTTTGAAATCCAGTGATATAATTAAGTTAATTTTTGCACTTAATTATAGTACCATAGAGGATAGTGAGAAGAAGACAGGAGAGAAGGAAAGACTGAGCTTCTCTGAGGTCCAGAGAACACAAGTGATTTACAGAATATTATTCACATAACTGTCTACAGTCTTCTCATTTTTAAGATGAGATGTTATCCAATTTTTAAATATTTTATTTAAGATAATTTAAAGATGCAGATCCTTCTAAAACTAAGTGTTCCAAAGGTCATTAACCAGAAAGGCTGAGTGCTTTTCTTTTTGTACTTGTAAACAAAATCAAATGGATGTGTCTACAATGAGGCAAAGCATAGCATGGCACGTGGGTACTGATCGCCCTTAACACTATATTTATTAGGCCGAATTTAATTTTGAAAGGATTACTGTACGCATGACTTTATAGGCAACACTCCAGGAAAGGGATCACTACTGTATATTGCAGAGAAGCATTCCATATGGGCTTAATGAAGGCACTGTTACCGTCAGAGTAATTAGAAGGAACAGGGTTATATACGATCAGCTTGCACATCTTACTCAGCAACTCCTGCCAGTTGCTTCCAAAAATTAAACTCATTAATCATTCTGATTCCAAAGGAGGAAAAGCTTGGCGTATGAAATAAAAAGAGCTCTATGTTTATGAAGAAACATGTCCAAAGTCAACATCTAGAGCAATTCCTCTCTACAAAGTGATACTAGAATATAACCTCATGTAGGAAAACGAGCTGATTCCATTGTCAAAAATATAAATGATACTATGTTATCTAATACTCCAGACCTCCTCATATCTACAGGTAACATATACAAGTGAATTACCTAAAAGTGTGCACTAGCAGGAATAAAAGAAAGCACGCCATATGAGGCAGGCTGCCGTGCCCACTTCAAAAGATCTGACTGCTACACAGACCTCAGTTCCACCGAGAAGGCAGAATGCTCATTTCTCACAAACAGATCCGGCCTTAAGCAAAGACATACTTGTTTGGCCGACTCCACAGAGCAAAGGCTTGTTAACACGTTGAAATTTATTTGCGATAATTCACAGTGGACAATTGACTCATCCAAATTAAAAAAAAAAAAATCAGGCTTACCCTGACTAATTTTTCAAGCCAACAGATTTGCTCTTTGTTAGGGTTCTCCCCAGGCCAAGGTAACAAGGAAAGTGGAATGAGATATACCCAGTGGTGCTTTAAAAGACACCACGTGCGGTGCAGAGGCAAGACAGTTTTGATGCTATATTTGGCCTCACCCATCAGTCAGCTAGCACTGAATCTTTGTTTATATCACCATTCGCACTTCCTTGTAACAGACAATTTCCCAGTGATGACTCTGCTCTGCATTGAGACAATAGGCAAAATTTTGTATAATTTTGTGATAGCTACTTTACCAAAACATTCACAGAGACACTGCCTTAGATAGTAAACACATGAAATTAAAAGATGCTTGCTCCCTCGAAGAAAAGTTGTGACCAAATTAGGCAGCATATTAAAAAGCAGAGACATTACTTTGCCAACAAAGGCCTGTCTAGTCAAAGCTATGGTTTTTCCAGGAGTCATGTATGGATGTGAGAGTTGGACTATAAAGAAAGCTAAATGCTGAAGAATTGATGCTTTTGAACTATGGTATTGGAGAAGACTCTTGAGAGTCCCTTGGACTGCAAGGAGATCCAATCAGGCCATCCTAAAGGAAATCAGTCCTGAATATTCATTGGAAGGACTGATGTTGAAGCTGAAACTCCAACACTTTGATCACCTGATGTGAAGAACTAACTCATCAGAAAAGACCCTGAGGCTGGGAAAGACTGAAGGTGGTAGGAGAAGGGGACGACAGAGGATGAGATGACTAGATGGCTCAATGGACTCAATGGACATGAGTTTGAGTAAGCTCTGGGAGTTGGTGATAGACAAGGAGGCCTGGCATGCTGCAGTCCATGGGGTCGCAAAGAGTTGGACACGACTGAGACCGAACTGAACTGACGGACTTGTGTGTTTAACATTCTTCTGAAATGCAGAAAATAGACTTTGCAGGAGGACAAGTGTTGTAGGGCACTGTGATACAGTGTTCAGTCCAGTTCAGTCACTCCGTCGTGTCCGACTCTTTGCGACCCTGTGAATCGCAGCACGCCAGGCCTCCCTGTCCATCACCAACAGTGTTACAAAGCATTAACCCAGAAGGGCACCTTAAAGCTTATCTAGCAAAGTACTGCATATTACAAGAAAGAAATCAAGACACTGAGAGAAATGTAACTACACAAGCTTATGTATATTGTATGCCATGCTCAGGCGTGGAAGAAATAGCAGCACTAGAAGGAGAAATAAAGAGGTTAGGCAGAGTCACTTCGAATACTGAGATGTAAAGAGAGGGAAGCGATGGCTCAGCGGCAAGGAGTCCACCTGCCAGTGCAGGAGACACGGAGACGTGAGTCCCATCCCTGGTCGGGAAGATCCCCCGGAGAAGGAAATGGTGGCCCACTCCAGTAATCTTGCCCATACAATCTCATGGACGGACTGGAGGAGCCTGGTGGGCTACAATCCATGGGGTCGCAAAAGAGTTGGACATGACTGAGCTACTAAACAGCTACATGACAAAGAGAGGGAAGTGACAAAGTCAGGGATATAGTTTACGTGGATGTCTTATCATCACTACCGAGACTGATCTGTGGAGCAAAAGGTGGGAGAAGAGATCAACATGGGGACCTCCAAGGCCCTTCCAATCCACAGTCCTCCAATTCTGCAAAATAGACAAGCAAATACTCTTCAGAAGAGATGCTAGGAGGTGTATACCAGAGGAATTAAGCTACTTTGGCCATCTACTATTACAGAAGCTGTGAAATATACTCAGCTCCCTGTATCTTCGTTTTAATTTTCCCAATATTGAGTTTATCTTAAGAAGAAAGCATGGCAGGGAAAGAATAGAATAGTGGAGACCAAAACCTTGGTGTATAGGTTCTCCCAACCCCCTACATGAGGGAGAGGAGGGGGAAAAAAGGACTTATTGAAGCATACAAAGGTCAGAGAGAGATAGGAGATGAATTCATGTGGCATCATGAAAGACACATGAGACAGAAGTCTCAAGTGTAGGGTGGCGGTGATCAGGAGTGAAAGAGGTGACAATGAAGACTAAGGCCACTGTATCAAGTAGCTAAGAGGACACTGAAGACGTTTCTGTGCAGTTTGCTGCAGTGAGGACAGTAAGGATGTGAGTGTGCCACCAACCTAAGTAAGGAAAAAGGGATTCTTGTAATGAATTAGTGAATCCACTTTGGATCACCTCATTGAGAATTTGAAAGCTCCAAGCAGCCCTGTGACATCCCATAACTCTTCTATAGACGAGTTAAGCATTATCGAATTCGACCTGAAAATAATGAGATCAAGCTGGTGGCTGAAACGTTTAACCTTTTCTTCAATACGTTAGGAAGATAATATGAGGTTTTAAATACATTTGAAGTTGCAGACGACAGTCAGAAGGTATACAAATATTTCTGTGGAGTCAAGCCTCTTGAAAAGTTAAAGCTGATAAACGCCACGGAGAAATGAACAGACGTTGACAGCGTATCAGCGGAAAGTCAGGGTGGAGAGGAAGAGGGCTGGAGGCTGCAGACGAATCGGAGGATGAACTGCATCAGAAGCGTGACATCAGACGCTAGACAGCAGGGACATCACGAGGCAGGCTGCGCGAGCAACGATTTTCGCTCAATCTCTGTTTTGGCCAAATCGCTGTTTTAAAATCCCGTCATCATATTTGTACTGTTAGGACATCATGTGTCATCAAAAATGAAGAATACAAGAATGTGCTGATCTGGCCCCAACAAGCCTACTGCCCTGACGGTCACCCCTGGCCTTCAAAGTCCTTTAAGAAATCAAAAGGAAATGCTCAAGCCAGGGCACAACAAGGGTCAGTATTTTTAAACCAATTGAAGTTAATTCCTATCAGAAGTTACTAAACTCCATTAAAACTCACTTCCAGCAGCAGTCCCTTTAAGAGTCAACTTATCTTTAGCCTATGAAATGAATTTTAAATCAAAATAGCTATTGATTCCTCAGAGGGGTCTCCCAAGTCATTGACTTTACATAAATATAAGATGGATGAGGAAACTCTGGTAGAAAAGCACTCGGGCTTTCTTTCTTCTTCAAAGCTAAACTTCACACCTTTCAACTGGCCCATCCCAGACAGACTTTTACACAGCGGAGAGGTGCCTGCATGTATTTGGTGCAGACGGGGAAGGCATTCCTAGTCACTAACCGTGCAGCTGCAGCATCTGACTTCTCTCTTCCAGGCCTGGTAACTTCCTTCAACTTTATTTTGTAAAGAACTGTTTGTTCTCAGTCCTATTCAGACACGTGTGCACACACACAGACACAGATCAAGAGCTACATTTCATTTCCTCATTTCTAGATGGCAGGACGAGATACAGAGCTCGTCGGATTTTAAAGGGAAGGCTGTTTACCATCATGTGAGTGACCGAGGTGGGAAGGCTGTTTCTGTTCCATGGAACAGACCAGCCACGGAAGAGCAGTGACACCGGCAGCCTTAGGGCTGGGACTCCAGATGGAGGTGCTGAAGATTCCCTAGGGGCTAATAGAGAGGATGCTTCAGAACCTTGGACAGCAACCAGCATGCCCTGGGGATGCCAAGACACACGGAGTAATATGCAATGTGTTCTTAATCAGTTGTGCATCTTAAGGGTTAAACGTAGGCAGCAGGGTGATTACTCAAGATTCTGTAATCTTAACAAGGGCTAATATCAGAAAACTAGTTTTGGTACCTCCTTTCTTTAACTAGTACTAACTCATAGCAAATGGCATTCCCTATGACTAGAGGGAAACGAAGCTGTTTAATGTGTACACCTACGTAGTATATTTTTAGACATAGTTTTTCCAATCCTGAATATTTTTCCTGAGAAAAGCACATAAAAGTTTTTAAGAAACTGATGCTACATTTACTCATGTGTCATTTTTTAATAATACATTTTAAACACGATATATATATATATATTACACAAGGATACTGCGTACACTATATTTATACCTACTTTTACACACATAGACCTACCCACACCTTTTGTTTTTCATTTTCCATGAAATAAAAGACATTAATATCAGGAGTTGATGAATTTAAAGTAGATATACTCTTCAGAGTCATCTCACCAGAAACCGTTTGAAAATGTTAAAGTAATAATTTGCTCCTCAGTTCAACTCTTTCGCTGTCTGAGGAGCAGTTCTAGACATAGGTCAAAGTGAAAGGAAGGATGGATGCACGCTCAAAGCTAAGGTGAGGGGCAAATGGGCGGAGACCGGCTACAGCAACACTCTCCCCTCTCCACTCCCCTAGCGACACCTAGAGCCTGTTGGAGGAAACTGCTCATGGTTCTCACTTCAAGCACAACAAATCCCAACAGATTTAAGTCAAAAGATTTCAGGCAAAAAGCGCATCATTTTCGTCTGCATTGCAGCTCGGTGGTCTTCCCCAAGATCGCTGGAGTTTAATCCTCCATAATTTTTCAACTACCCCAATGAAACCCCTCCTCAAAGGTTCTGGTCCCTTGAATCTGAGAATTTATGCATTTCCCTTAGGCCCTGACCCATTGGAGTGAGGGCCATCTCTCTGATAGGGCTTTGTGTAACCAGGGGATGGGGCGGGGGTGGGGAGGGTCTGGAAATAAACCAAAATAAAAAAATCTCATGCAAGCTCTAATACAAGGCGTGTGTGTGTATGTGTGTGTGTGTGTGTGTGTGTGTGTGTGTGTAACCACATCTCCCACAAACCTATGCCACCTCTCCAGATCCTCCATCCACAAAACAAAACCACCAGTGACCCAAGGCAGGCCACGTTGAGTGATCACAGCTCCTGCTCAGGGCAGAGACAGGAACGGCCCTGGGTCTGTCAGGGGAGGCCATCTGCCAGGTTTGTGAGAGGACCTGTGTTCAGGTGCCCCACAGGGAGGGAGGCAAAGCTACACAGTAAACTCCTGGACCGAACACACCCAGCGGGGCTGGGCCAGTTGAGCCAGTCCCGTCTGCCTGGCTGAGAGCTTGTCTGGGATTTTTTCTCTGTTTTTTTTTTTCTGGGAACACAAGGTATCTGAAGCATCACTTGCCCCTCCCTGGCTCTGAATAGCTGAGAGAGATCAACAGAGGTGGTCCATCTCATCAGGTGTCCCCCTGAGTCATCGGTTACTAAGGTCATATGCAAATCCAACCTTTGAAACCCCCAGCTACCAGCCCAGAGAAGAGTAGAAACCGTGCTCCTGGAGAAGTTTTCTCACTAACACAGTCCACGGTTGTAGCTAGTCCAAGGCTAAGTGTGGGGACAGGCAGGGCCGGAATCGCACCAGCACAAACGGTGCTGGGCCTGGGTCAGAGGGCTGGGCCTCGGAGGCAAGTGCTTTTATTTTATGGTTCGGGAAAGAGGATCACCACCAGCCCCACCACCAGTGGGGGGATCAGGGGAGGGGTTGGAGAGTGGAGAAGCGACAGCCTGGGAGGTAAGGACTCCAGTGGCAGGTGGCAGGGGGCGGAAAGGAGCCTGGGACAGCCTCTTCCTAGAGTCTAAAAGCAGACAAAAGAAAACGGAAAGAAAGAACAGAGAAACCAACTCGTAAGCACACACAGGTCGAATTCTCTCCTTCGGATCCATAGCAGCGTGCGGGTAACAGCAAGCGTCCCCAGGGCCCGTGAGCCCTCAGCCACTTCCACACCCCAGCAGCGCAGGTCGGCCAACGCTGCCCTCAAAGCCACCAACTCTTGGCGCGCCGCCGCTGCAGACCGGGACCCGCTCCAGGACGGCGGTGACCGAGATCCGCGCAAGGAGTGGTTTTGTGGGCGCGCTTCCGGGAGGAGTGGGGGAGGGGAGGGCGCCCCGAGACCCTGGCAGGCGCCGCGCGGGCGCGTCTCCCCGGGCTCGCCTGGAGCCCCGCGTCCCCCCACCCCACCCCACCCCCAAGATGCTCTTACGTCCTCGT
>SJYC01023344.1:0-99994 GCA_006408675.1 Madoqua kirkii
CCGCCGCCGCGCTCCCGGGGCGCCGCCGCGGGCGCCTGGGCTCCGAGGGGCTTGGGCCCCGCGCCGTCCTCCTCCGGCCCCGCGCCGCCCAGGAGGCGGCTCGCCTCCGGGGGCGCCGGGAAGGACCGCGAGGTGTTGATCTTGCCGGTGAACCTCTGGTACAGCGAAGCCATCGGTCTCCGCGCGCTCTCGCTCGCTGTCTTCGGGGCGTTTCTGTATCGGCTTTCTCCCTCTGGGGCTCCCGCTCCCCACGCCCTCGGGGGAAAAGGGGAGGAAGAAGAAGGGGCGGCGGCGGCGGAGGGAAGGACGGCGGCAGCGCGCGCTCCTCCCGCGCGCCACTCTCGAGTCGCCGCCGAGCGGCCGCCCGGCTCAGCCTCCTCCGCCCCCTCCCCGGCGGCTGGGCCGAGCCGCGGTCTGGCGGTGCGTTCTCGTTCCCTTTGCTTTTCTGTTTTCAACTCCTCGGCACGGCCGCGTACGGCCTAATCAAAGCCACTGAAGGGAAGAAAAACAACGGCAAACCATAAAGGGAGGGAAAATGCCTAGGCCCTGGAATTTGGCACCACCTAGAGCCCGGCGAGCATCCGGAGCGCGTCTCCTCGCTCCCCCCACCTCGGGTCCCCGCGCAGCTCCTCCTCCCCGCCTTCTCCCCACGCGGCCCTTCACCCCGGGAGGAACGGCGCCCGGGGGTCCCGGGGCTGGCAGCGAGGTGGCCGCGGGGCCACGCAGCTCGTGGATGCAGGGGCGCGCTGGGGGGCTCCTGGCCACCGGGAGAGCACACTCCGCCGTCTTCCGGGAGAGCGCAGCGAGAGAAGAGGCCCGCGACGGGGAGGGGGCGCCGGGGGCACGGAGGAAGGGGGTGGCACCCCCAGATGCAGGTCCTCGGTTCCGCGCGGGGCTGCGCTCCGCGTCCACGCGCTCGCATTGCTGGCGGCTGCAACCCCGGCGCCCTGCGGGGCTCTCTCCCTCGTGTTTCCCTCGCAGCTTTTCCTGCCTAACGTGAAACGACAACAGCTGAGACCCCTGGAGGTCGGGGGTTCGCAGGGGGGTGATGGAGAGCTAACCGCGGCGCTGCAAGGGAGGGGGCTCGGGGTCGCGGCCTCCGATGGCCCCTTCCTTCCCAAACCAAGCTCTGCTCGAAAAGCAGGTCTCAAGAAGAAGAGAAGGAAAAGGTTAGGGAAGGCAGGCAGGGGCCCACCGGGCTGCGGTGGCCGGGAAGGGTGCTTTCCGAGCGGCTCAGTTCCGCGCTCCTCCCAGCACACCCCCCCTCATTTGTCTGTATCGCGAACTTCATTTTCGTTTAAACGCGTAAATGCCAACGGAGGCTAAAGCGTCTGGTGATGCTTGCAACTTTTCCGAAGCCTGCTCCGCGCCGCCCCAGCCCCGCACTGAGAGGAAGTGAGCAGCCCCGGGTGTGTGTGGGGGGGCGACACCTACTGGGGCGCTCGGGTCTGGGTGCACAGTCGCTCTTCCTCTGCAGTAAAACGTGCTCCAGCGCCCCTGTGTGGAAAGACACCTACTGCGCCTGGGCGCTGGGCTCCGGCTCAGACCGCAGGCTGGCGTCTGGTTTGTCCCCTGCCTTTGGGGGTAAATTCCTCCCTCTCGTCCTGCTGGATTCTGCGCCATCGTCCTGCCTGAGGATCTAGGCCTCTCCCTGCTGGTCTCATCCCCTCCGCCAAACCCCGATCTTCCACGTGCAGTCCTTTCCCCCTTGTTGGCAGCCCTTGGGCTGGGATGGATCGTCCTGTCCTCTCCAGACCAGCTCGCACCTGTCCCGGCGCTTCCCCGGTCCTTCCACTCCACGTGGATGTGGGCATCTTCACCTTCACCCTCCAGCGGGACTCCCGCTCCGCCATGGTTTCTGTGACCACTTGAGAAATGGCCAGGCCTGGGCCACTCAGTGGCTCCCCACAGCAAGCTGACAGCGCTTGTTGGGTCTGAGTCCAAGGCCACCTCCTGGGACCACTGTCCAAACGCAGAAATCCCAGAGGGAAAGAGACCTTGCCGTCCCTTGTCCTAAAAAATGCTGCCTCCTCTGGTGACCCAAGGACGAAAGAGCAGATAAAACCAAGGAGGGTCTTGGAATCAGGAATGGAAAAAGCAGACCCGTATCTTCCTTCCCTCTCCTATGTTGTAACTATTAATGGAACAGTGTAACGTGTCTCCCCTCCTACCCCATAGGAAAGAGGTATTTACCCTACTCTCCCCCCACCCCCACCCAGTATGCATGCCTCATCCAATCAGCAAATGACTCGCAAGACCCCTATCCCACTCCTTGTACCTGGGCATCAAAGTGGACCCAGGACCCCTGTTGACCGCCAGCTCTCCCTCGAGCTGGCCTGCTGTCTAACAGCGTCTCCCTCTCTCATAACCTTTCTTTCCCTCTCGTTCTGTCTCACGTCTGAAATTCTTTTCCAACCCAAGCCCGGACGAGGACACCTCCTTCAGTGTCCTTAACTTGGGTGGAGACACTGGAAGTCCGCTGGGAGAGGACCCCTTCTGATCCCTCCCAAGCTCTCAACCTAGCAAGTAGTCTTGATTTAATTAAGATGTATACCACAGCTATCCTCTGTTTAATCCTCTGTGGTTTCCTCCCACTAAGAAACAGAAGTGCTTCATAACATAGTCCAAAAACATGCTTCCTTTCCAGAAACCAGAAAGAAAAGTAGGATCGGAATCTGGATAGCAGGGGCCCCCAGCACTGCCAAAAGGCAGGTGTGCCTCCTCCGGATCTGGGGTGCCAGAGCATCCTGCCCCACTTGTCTTTGAAGACAGAGGCCACAATTACAAGAACCATCCAGCTAAGCCTTAAGAGTCGTCACATTTAGATAAATAGGAAATCTTGCTTTCACCCCCCCTCCTCTGCCCAGCTGTGCTTCAGATCCATGAAGCTGCTTTCCCAAACCGACCTGAAAGCGCCCCCCACCCCCGCCACTGCTGTTCACAGAAGCATCTAGATCTGACAGCTCACTAAATATAGAGGCTGTGAGGGTCCCACTGATGTAATACATATGCATATATATATTTATGAAATGTCCATGTATGTATTTACACAAATTGTAAGAAGCAGCACGATGGATATTTCTTGTAGCGATATAGTTCATACAAGATATTTATATGGAAGTAGTTTAGCTATCATACAGTTTATAGATGTGTGTGTATCAAGGAGAATAGATTGAAAGGGAGAGAAGGAAGACATGCAGTGTCTCTCACTTGAAATTATATTTTCAAGCGAGCATGTAGGTCTTCAAATTGCAATCTGGCCAAAGCAACAGAAGGTGGGATGGTTGAATGGCATCACCAAGTGAATGGACATGAGTCTGAACAAATTCCAGGACACCTGCAGGACAGGGCCGCCTGGTGTCCTGCAGTCCATGGGGTCTCAGAGAGTCAGACACAGCTTAGTGACTAACAGCAGGCAACAAAAAACTCTCAGCGAAGGCTTCAGATGAAATGATAGGGCCATTCTAATTCAGTTATTTGTAAAGTGAAAAAAGCTATGAAGCCCATAAACAACTAGGGGAGAGTTGAGTACAGATGGGTGTCAAAAGAAGCATATCTGAAAATTACACAGCACGAATGGAGGGCAAGGAGCGGTCTCGATGGGCAGAGGCCGGGGTGGTGGGAGCAGACGGAACACCAATGTGGAACCGTCACAAGCCACAAAGCTTCCTGGGCGCCATCTAGATCCCAGGCCCATCAACCAACTTCAAAAGCACCGGGCTGCCCTCCTCCACCCACACACTGAATACCACTCACTCTAAAGCGTGTCCTAGACTTTGAACTTGAGTCTGTGCACACATGTTGGCAAGCACGAATGCACTCACACATCCAAGTCTGCCGAGACGCTGATACATACATTGCAGGGTCTCTGAATAGACTGTCAGAACACGGAAGTCCCAATGCAAAGAGGAAACTGGCTAATATTTTAGGATGAATGAAGTCACGCAATTGCAGAGAACTGCAGGCGGTGGCATAACTCATTCACTTACTGCCTTCAATAACCTCTCCAGAACCCCAGCCTTAAATAAGGGAAAAGATTCTGAAGAGTAGCAAAGCTTCCCAGGGAGTGTGTAAACAGAGCGGCACCGCTGCCGAAGGAAACTTGTCTAACACGGCCTCCACTCAACACTGAACATCTTGGCTACACAGTCTATAAAAGCAGATTTCCATTCCTGCTCATTGGCCAAGTATAGGAATCTATTTTCAAAAAATGTTCTGTGGATTATCTCCCATCAAAATGTTAATTCCTCACTATGGCTTAAAACTCTGATCACCGACCCATTTTTTTCCATCTAGTTTCACATGATTATTTCCTCCCTGTTTATTAAAAGGTGGGAGTGTGTGTTTATTTTCCCTGGAACCAATTTACAAAACAAATGTGGTAAACACAGCTTAGTGACTAACAGCAGGCAACAACAAAACTCTCAGCGAAGGCTTCAGATGAAATGATGGGGCCATTCTAATTCAGTTATTTGTAAAGTGAAAAAAGCTATGAAGCCCATAAACAACTAGGGGAGAGTTGAGTACAGATGGGTGTCAAAAGAAGCATATCTGAAAATTACACAGCACGAATGGAGGGCAAGGAGCGGTCTCGATGGGCAGAGGCCGGGGTGGTGGGAGCAGACGGAACACCAATGTGGAACCGTCACAAGCCACAAAGCTTCCTGGGCGCCATCTAGATCCCAGGCCCATCAACCAACTTCAAAAGCACCGGGCTGCCCTCCTCCACCCACACACTGAATACCACTCACTCTAAAGCGTGTCCTAGACTTTGAACTTGAGTCTGTGCACACATGTTGGCAAGCACGAATGCACTCACACATCCAAGTCTGCCGAGACGCTGATACACACATTGCAGGGTCTCTGAATAGACTGTCAGAACACGGAAGTCCCAATGCAAAGAGGAAACTGGCTAATATTTTAGGATGAATGAAGTCACGCAATTGCAGAGAACTGCAGGCGGTGGCGTAACTCATTCACTTACTGCCTTCAATAACCTCTCCAGAACCCCAGCCTTAAATAAGGGAAAAGATTCTGAAGAGTAGCAAAGCTTCCCAGGGAGTGTGTAAACAGAGCGGCACCGCTGCCGAAGGAAACTTGTCTAACACGGCCTCCACTCAACACTGAACATCTTGGCTACACAGTCTATAAAAGCAGATTTCCATTCCTGCTCATTGGCCAAGTATAGGAATCTATTTTCAAAAAATGTTCTGTGGATTATCTCCCATCAAAATGTTAATTCCTCACTATGGCTTAAAACTCTGATCACCGACCCATTTTTTTCCATCTAGTTTCACATGATTATTTCCTCCCTGTTTATTAAAAGGTGGGAGTGTGTGTTTATTTTCCCTGGAACCAATTTACAAAACAGATGTGGTAAATCACTGGAATTAGGCAGATGCTGCAAAATAGGGTGGGCAGTTATTATTATTTTTTTTTTAGTGACAATACAGGGAACTTTCTGGTCTGTATGCAAGCTAAGCATTGTAAAAATACCAAAAGTGTATTGAGTCCAGCAGCCTAGGCATGCTTTGTATTACCTAAGAGGTTTTCTTATTTCTAGGAGAGAATTATGTCCTATAGTTTACGTCCCCCTTCTGTTGGAGGAGAACGAGGAGGACAGAACCTTGCTTAAGATTTTTATTCTTTCCCAAACACTGATATTTCACAAAATGAAATAGCCAACTTAGCACACTCTGACAGAAAGGCTTCCCTCAGACACTGGGCATCAGTATTTTAAATATTATCACATTGTATTTATATAAATGGAAAGAAATAAAAAGTATTTTGGTAGCTTGAGAAAATACAGTACCAACTACATAAATATAGAGCACCTATTCTCTTGTATGGATGTGACAGTTGGACTGTGAAGAAGGCTGAGCACCGAAGAATTGATGCTTTGAACTGTGGTGTTGGAGAAGACTCTTGAGAGTCCCTTGGACTGCAAGGAGATCAGTCCTGGGTGTTCACTGGAGGGACTGATGTCAAAGCAGAAACTCCAGTACTTTGGCCACCTCATGCAAAGAGTTGACTCATTGGAAAAGACTTTGATGCTGGGAAGGGCTGGGGGCAGGAGGAGAAGGGGATGACGGAGGATGAGATGGCTGGATCGCATCACTGACCCGATGGACGTGAGTCTGAGTGAACTCTGGAAGATGGTGATGGACAGGGAGGCCTGGCATGCTGCGATTCATGGGGTCGCAGAGAGTTGGACACGACTGAGCCACTGAACTGAACTGAACTGGGTTGGATCCCTGGGTCAGGAAGATCCCCTAGAGAAGGAATGGCAACTCACCCCAGTACTCTTGCCTGGGAAATCCCATGGACAGAAGAGCCTGGGGCTACAGTCCGTGGGGTTGCAAAGATTCAGACACAACTGAGCAACTAAACAACAGCAAAAACACCACCTGGCTTTAACACAGAGTTAAAGTACGAGCTCAATTAACCTTGAGCGTTTTGAATTGATACTTCAAGATTAATATGTTTTAAAGGAAAACATTTATTTTAAGCCTGGTGGGCTACAGTCCACGGGGTCTCAAAGAGTCGGTCGGACACGATTGAGTGACTAGCACTATCATTTCACTTTCAACCGAAAGGCTTATGCTAAAATTAACATAGTTAAATGCTAATTTCCAGCAGCACATGTCCCCTGCATTTTAGTACTGACTCTGCATTTGCTTGGTTTTCTCATACAGTCTGAAATATATATACAGCTCTCTGCCCCGGGCCGCACCTGCTCACGTGGACTTGGTTACTAATACACGTGGTAAAGCTGAGCACCAAGTAAGTAAAACAATCACTGACTCAGCTAAGTCCGTATTTTCCTCTGAGCCTGGTGGGGCTGTGGGAGCCCACCCTCCCTTCCTTTAGGGGTCTTTAGGGGTCCACTCTCTTCCGTCACCTACACCCAGGGACACTGGACCATGGCCTACTTCCTCCTTCCTCCCATATTTCACCCTCTTATCTTCCCATCCTCTTTCTGCTCCTCCATGGTTCCTGCTCTGGATCAATATCAGTAAACTGCATTTTTTTCTTTAAAAACTCCTTGCTGTGCTCTGAATACTTATAAGAATGTGCCTTTCACTAGCAATGCTGCCTCAGAAAGATTCTGAATAATCACGTTAGCCCCTAGAGGAGGCACCAACCTCTGTCTGCTCCCCTTTTCTGATGACTCAGTGAGAGCTCCACCATGCTTCCCAAGGCTCCTAAGATTTTTAGAGCATGGGATCAGAAGAGAGCCCGTTGTTCCTGTCTGTCCCTGGCGATTGCTGGAGAGCAGCCGTGTCGTCATCTAAAATGTCTTCATTCATACACCTTGCACCATTAGATTAAAACGGAAGGTGACTTCTGCTCTGAAATGCCCCCAACGCTCCTTGCCTTTCAAACCATGCACTTCCCGGGTCCAATGAATTAAGCTGAATCAGCTTCCCTTCAATGTTAAGTGACATTAACAAGCCTCTGCAATTCAGTGCTTCCTTTTTAAGCCAACAGAGGTGATGGTTGAGTTCTGGAAGGAGCAAAGCTTTGATCTGCTCTCTCGTGACCAATGGCTGGCATTTCAAAGGAGCAAGTCTGGTTTGGCTCTAATGGGAAATGTGAAACCGGCTTGAAAGGACAGGGCTCAGCCCCTCACTGAGGTTCATTCTTCATCATGTCCCCCAAAGGGATTCTTAGGTTTCCATTGGAAAGGAGCAATGGAGTAGAAAAGAAGAGATAGAAACAGGATCATTCAAAAGCTGAATCTTCTTCAGAGAGCAGAAAACAGAGCTAGTATTGATTCATTCATCCTGTCATGTAAATTCCACTCAACTGCGGGCCAGTGGAACTGCAGAACATGGAGAATCATCTACTGGGGGTTTCCCATTTCTTAAGTTCGTGGCTACGTGCTTTGCACACGTGAAATCATTCAATTCTCACAATTGCCATTTTCCACTTGGACTTCCCCGGTGGCACTACTGGCAAAGAAGCCACCTGGCAATGAAGGCGACATGAGAGACGCGGGTTCCATCCCTGGGTGAGGAAGGTCCCCTGGAGGAGGGCGCGGCGGGCAGCTCCAGTGCGCCTGCCTGGAGAATCCCCTGGACAGAGGAGCCTGGCGGGTTACAGTCCATGGAGTCACGAAGAATCAGACCCAGCTGAGCGACTGAGCACGCGTACAGAAAGAATGGGAGGGAATGTGATGTAGTCATTAAATGCGTTGCAGAGCCAAATTACAGGGAAGCCTAGATGTGAGGCTGATGTAGTGTACCACCGGAAACAGCACAAGAAGGTGAGTTAAGCCCAGGGAGCTGGCGTCCAGGTGCAGGCGATGCGTGATTCATGCATCCTGGTGTCTGCCTTCCAGACACCGAGGAGGGGGGCTTCCTCTGATCGGAGAACAGTGACAATGAGAGGCCTTAGAGAGTCAGGGCCAGAAGCCATCCCTGAGGCTGACCAGGGATGCGGCGGGGCCACCAGCCTCCCGGACATCCATCTGGTTGAAGGTGAACCTGCAGAAGTCGCTGTAAAGCCCCTGTCCTGTCCATCTTACCCTGCCTCAGATGCTGCCAGAATTAAGACTGTACCCTTGAGTTTAAGCATTGCCTGGAATAGCATCAAGAAAAAATCACTGGACATAACTGAGGTCTTGCGGTACAGCACAGGGGACTCTGCTCAGTGTTCTGTGGATGCGAGGGGGGTGGAGGGAGAATGGGTTTGTCTGCGTGTGTGCTGAGTCTGAAATCATCAGTCCGGTTAATCAGCCATACTCCAACACAAAATTAAAAAGTTCAGAAAAAAGGAACTGGCAATAAAAGCTAGCTAGCATTTAGAAACATGAATGAATCACACAAGTGTCACCCATTTGAGAAAAAAAAAAAAAAAGAATGTGGTCTGAGTGAGAAGAAACACACACACATCAGAAGACACACCAGCCTTTTGAGTGTGTGACGGGGCTCTCCCGGCGACATCGGCTCCTTCCGGGGCAGAACACAGCTGGATGCGTGAGCGCGATTCCAAGCCACGAGTTTCTGGGTCCTGATGATTCATCTTCGGGGTAAGCCATTGCTTCCCTATTCACAACTGTGATGGACTGGAATGTTGTTTGGAAAACACCCACCGACCCCAGACACCTTTGTAGCTCTACTTCCAGCGGGACCCTACAGCCTGTTCTGGCCAACGGATGGTGAATGGACCCGACGCAGGCAGAGACCCTCGAGGTATTTCCATAACCTGGCCGACCTCTTGCGCCCAGGCGGCCCACCCTCTACGAACACAGCCTGGGTGGTTGTAGCACTTCAGCTGGGCCTCCACAACTGACACACTTGGGAGAAACTTGAATCCAACCCCTGGTTTGGAGTTAAGCTCAGGGATCGGGGAACAGAACGCAGAGCCTCCCAGCTGAGCCCAGGGCAGACCAGCCGCATCACGACTGACCAGCAGAAATGGGAACCTTGATCTTACGGAAGCCGTGCCATTTGGGATGACGTCTATGCTTGATCATGCTGCAGGTCACGTTTTAGCTCACTAAAACTAAAATCAAATCCACACATGGAAAATGGAGCAGCTAATGTCGGTGCTTATTGTAAGCATCTAACTTCTTTATCCAGTGGCTAGCTAAATGTCCAGCATGTCCCGGTCATCATTCTGTTCCATGCTCTAGGGAAGAGGTGAATAACGAAAATGAACATAGTTCTTGCCTTCAGGCAGATGACAGTCGGCTCTCCTCTCAGTGGAGACGGACAGGTGCTCTAAGCTACAGGGCTGGATTGATAAGGCCATCCTTTCATGAAAAGATGTAACTGTCTCCATTTATTCTTCTTTTTGGTACATTTGCAGCCCTGGCAGTTTTATTAGAAAAGGACTGTTAGAAACGTAGACCACAATTGTGCTCCTAATAATGGTCTGGTTATTGACTGTAGAAGCAGGAAAAGCATCAGTTCCGTTCAGTTCAGCCGCTCAGTCTCGTCCGCCTCTTTGTGATCCCATGAATCGCAGCACGCCGGGCCTCCCTGTCCATCACGAAGAGCATGTTCAGCCCCGCATCACAGAAGCTCTCAAAGAATCACACCTGGACCAGGCACGAAAGGAACATCTAGAAACCTGTGAGGATGCAAATTCTGGGTCCCACTCCAAACCTACTGAATCAGAACTTCAGGCTGGGCCAGTCATCTGTAATTTTAATGAGCCCACCAGGCAGTTCTGATGAGCACTAGTTTTAAAAACAAGCTGCACTAGAATAATCCCTAGAGCAGGTTTCTAAACGGCACCCAGGTGAGCCGAGCAAGTCTCAGAATGTTTGTTGATTTTCAGGAAAGGCTTACCCATTTAAAACACAGAACAGGCATTCTCCAGAGGGTAAGAATTTTTCCAGAATGAACAAAGGCCAGTCTTTCTCACTTAAAGGGGGGTTATCTTGACAGTTCCTTCAAAGCCAAAATATGCAGTTAGCCAAAAAGTGTCTCTGTGGCCAGAAGCAGACACCAAGCATATGGTCAAAGCGAAGATCCGTTCCTGTTGGGGCTCATCTCAGAGAGACTTTGATTCTGTACCTGAGCTGATATCTCACTCATCTTGCCAGAATATATGCAGTTTAGCAGACAAGCTCTGCAGAATTTCAAGAAACAAAACACCTTATTTTCAAAAATTGATTTCATTAAAAATCCTCAGTGCCTCTGGTTTAGACTCATTGCTTTTTAATGCAATAAAAAAAACTTATTAAAAATCAATGAAGTTAATGAACATGCTCAGGTTGAAAACCAACTTTTTATGAACTTAATTTTCCTGAATCTACTCCTTTAGGATACATTAAGGTGTTCAATATAAAACCCATTTTTTCCCACCATCACTTAAATTTCTTCCAAATTTCCATGCAACATACTTAAAATTTTAAAATAGGCTGATGCAACTTTAGGTGGTTCATTTTTGTTAAACTGTAATACATTCTCTGACCCACATGCACATGGTTAATATTTATGGCTAATCATTAATGTATACACATAATAGACCCTATGAAGTATGGGAACTAACCCAGAGGAATAAAATAAACTTCAAGCCTGGTGCTCCATATCTTCACAGGGCCTTGAGCAAATATAAGAGATATCAATGCAAAACCCTGGCTCCTGCATATATGATGTGTCAGATATGCATGCAGGGGACTCTCATTAATGAAAACAGATTATATTAGGGCAATAAAACTAAAATAAAGCCACTCATTTCCTTCACATGGGTAATTCAATTCACTGCGCACTGTAACTCCATCAACTCCGCTTTACCCATCTCTGACCAATTTCCTTCTCATAAAAGGGAGAAATAGGCTTGTCTGTACTACTAATTGCATTCAGATCATCTTAATTTGGAACTCAAGACCAGTAATTCTCCTAAGAATCGCTTATATTTGTATTCTGCTTGACAGGTAAACAGAAATTGCCTATTGGCTAAATAAATCCGTGAGTCACAAAAGCCTGCAATTTGAGCAGATTTTCCCTCACTCACAGCAAAACCAGTGTTGACTCTCTGTTCTCAATAGCATGAGGTGCGTCCCATTGATTCCTAGATTGAGCTTGGAGTCTCTGGTGGGTCTCATTACCTCATCGTCCATGTTGCACCCATAATCCCCACCATGACTTTCTTTGTAAGTCAACTCTATCCAGACCGCATCATTTTCCGTCTTCCTGAGAAAGGATGAATAATGGAGGCTTTCAAGGGACTCTGAATCTGAGCCGTCTTATGGTAAAGAAGATATCCATAGAGCTGGTAAGGCTATACGGATATCTGTGTACTAGCAATCCTTTATTCCTCTCTCTCTAAGACCTCTAACACACACAACCTCAGCTCAACTCTAAATGAGATGTAAATGGTTGGTTGCGATCTAAATGAATTCTGAGTTTCCAAATTGAGCTATTCAAATTCATAAGAGAAATATCTTCCTTGAGAACTTAATAGACTCAAAGAAAAATATTTTATGATTATTCAATCCAAATATACGGTGGTGGAGTAGAATACAAAATTCAAGACTGTGCTAAGACAGAGAGTAAGACTTTAAGTAAGTTAACAACTTACAGTAGACCCTCAAGGGGGGATCCCTGCGGCATGATGGGCACTCTCATGGAGAAACTTGGACCAAGAACTGGTCTAACCTTATACCCACTGATTACATTTGCATTTTATTATTTTCCAATCAGATAACATGAACAACTTCACAGACAGCCACTGATTCCCTGGCAAAGCAGGCAGCCTGTTTGGATTGCTCCACATGACAAAAGCAGCCCCTTGACGTGATGGCGCTTCAGAGCACAGAGTGACGCAGGGGGTGAGCCTCTAGCCCTGGGTCTCCATACACGCTTGCGTGCATGCTCAGTCACGCAGCCGGGTCTCTGTGACCCCATGGACTGTAGTCCACCGGGCTCCTCTGTCCACGGGACTTCCCAAGTAAGGATCCTGGAGTGGGCTGCATTTCCTCCTCCAGGGCATCCTCCCAACCCAAGGGTCCAACCCACAGCTCCCGCACCGCAGGTGGATTCTCTACCACTGAGCCGCCAGGGCAGCCCTCCCTGTCTGTGGTCTCCACTTCTGAGTAAAGTGGAAAGACGGTGATTTCCTGGGCCAACTGGCACCAGCTCCAGGAAGAGAATGGAAGCAAGGGATACACAGATTCTGCTACCTCCCTTTGATGCCATTGATCTTTGTAGGAAAAAAATCGTCATCACTAAGACAAATGCAATTGTTTTTATAGTTCCTGGACCATATCTTGGGCTTCCCTGGTGGCTCAGACAGTAAAGCGTCTGCCTACAATTTGCGAGACCTAGGTTTGATCCCTGGGTCAGGAAGATCCCCTGGAGAAAGAAATGGCAACCCACAGTATAAGAGACAGGGACCATATCTTGGGCTTCCCTGGTGGCTCAGACAGTAAAGCGTCTGCCTACAATTTGGGAAACCTGGGTTTGATCCCTGGGTCAGGAAGATCCCCTGGAGAAAGAAATGGCAACCCACTCCAGTATTCATGCCTGGAAAATCCCATGGACCAAGGAGCCTGGTGGGCTATTGTTTCCCTGTATGATACTGGCCACCTTAAAGAGTTCTCTGAAGATATATCTCATTGTTTATTTACTTAAAAGAACCCTTAGATTTGTATTACACTTTTTACTGGGAAAAGGCTGGATATTATTCATTACATTAGTGCTTTGGAGAAAGAAAGAGCTTTGTTTATTTTCAAGAGGAAATTACGGAAAAGTTACACTCCCATTCTTTCCCACTTTCTGACCATCTCCTCTTAATTTGAGGAATTTCTGTCCTAAAATTAAAGGTGCCCACTTGGCTGAAGATATATAAAAAAACTTTCAGAGTGACACTGGAAAGAGTTTCCCTCCCCCCTGGATAGAGGATAGTGGCAAGAGGAAGGACCACTTCCTTCTCCCCACAGCATCGTCACTCTAGCTTACTGTCTCTGGACACAGTTGTATGAGGCCTGAAAGGCAAGGAGCTACTGCAGCCTTTTTGTGGCCATGAGGAACTGCCTGCACTGATGTGCACAAAGCACCCCAACAGAATGTAGCTAGTAAACTAAACTAGAACAGAGCCCAGTTAGAAAGCCCTGTTTCGCCCTCTTTCAGCGGGAATAGCTACTCAGCCCAAAGTGCTGCTAACAGACGCAGTCAGACTCCCGACTCGTCCTCAGTGCCTCTGCGAACGAGGAGAACTCACTCAGTATCGGTTTTCTCATCTACAGCATGAAGACGATAAGAGAGGCTACTCCTATTAGCAGCTTTATCTACAACACAGGGCTCCTGAGCGGTTCCAATCCATTGCTTTTATAAGAGAAAACAAAAACTTCTTATATATACCTAATCTTTGGGAGAACAGGGCTGCCTATAGTTCATACTCTACAAGACACATCACTGAACTTTTTCATCTGATTCTTTCAGCACCCCAACAGAATGTAGCTAGTAAACTAAACTAGAACAGAGCCCAGTTAGAAAGCCCTATTTCGCCCTCTTTCAGCGGGAATAGCTACTCAGCCCAAAGTGCTGCTAACAGATGCAGTCAGACCCCCGACTTGTCCTCAGTGCCTCTGCGAACGAGGAGAACTCACTCAGTATTGGTTTTCTCATCTACAGCATGAAGACGATAAGAGAGGCTACTCCTATCAGCTTTATTTACAACACAGGGCTCCTGAGCGGTTCCAATCCATTGCTTTTATAAGAGAAAACAAAAACATCTTATATATACCTAATCCTTGGGAGAACAGGGCTGCCTATAGTTCATACTCTACAAGACACATCACTGAGCTTTTTCATCTGATTCTTTCTTGTTGTCCATGACTCTGCATTTGGACTTTGTGTTGATTTTGACACACATTTTTCTTCCACCTAGAGTACTTGATGTAAAATATTTTTCAATTATCAAAAGCCTCAGTGAGCTTCCTGGGTTAGCAACTCTGTGTATTATCACATATATGCTTGATGCTTCCTCATTCTACAAGGAGAGGACAACAGAGGATTTGTGATTGGAATCCTCCTAGAGTTTGCTCTATGAGCCTCTCTCTGTAAAAGAAAGTGAAAAATGTAAATTGCTCAGTCATGCTTCTCCAGGTAAGAATACTGGGGTGGGTAGCCATTCCCTTCTCCAGGGGATCTTCCTGACCCAGAGATCGAACCTAGGTCTCCTGCCTTGCAGGCAGATTCTTTACCATCTGAGCCACCAGGGAAGCCCCAAAAGAGAAGGAGCTATTGTGTGTTCTGTTTTTCCTTTTCTTTTAGCTGCACCGCACAGCATGTGGGACCTTAGTTCCCCAACTAGGAATCAAACCTGGCACCACTGCAACGGAAGCTCAAAGTCTTAATCACACCTTCTCCAGGGGATCTTCCTGACCCAGAGATCGAACCTAGGTCTCCTGCCTTGCAGGCAGATTCTTTACCATCTGAGCCACCAGGGAAGCCCCAAAAGAGAAGGAGCTATTGTGTGTTCTGTTTTTCCTTTTCTTTTAGCTGCACCGCACAGCATGTGGGACCTTAGTTCCCCAACTAGGAATCAAACTTGGCACCACTGCAATGGAAGCTCAAAGTCTTAATCACTGGACTGACAGGGAAATGCAGTGAAGAAAAGCTATGACTGACCTAGCACAGCATATTAAAAAGCAGAGATGTTACTTTGCTAACAAAGGTCCATCTACTCAAAGTGATGATTTTTTCAGTACTTATGTATGGATGTGAAACTTGGACTATAAATAAAGCTGAGCACTGAAGAATTGATGCTTTTGAACTATGGTGTGGAGAAGACTCTTGAGAGTCCCTTGGACAGCAAGGAGATCCAACCAGTCCAGGCAAGAGTACTGGAGTGGGCTGCCATTTCCTTCTCCAGGGGATCTTCCCAACCCAGGGATCGAACCCGGGTCTCCCACACTGCAGGCAGACGCTTTACTGTCTGAGCCACCAGGGAAGCCTTAAAGGAAATCAGTTCTGAATATTCATTGAAAGGCCTGATGCTGAAGCTGAAACTCCAATACTTTGGCCACCTGATGCGAAGAACTGACTTATTGGAAAAGACCCTGATGCTGGGAAAGATTGAAGGCACAAGGAGAAGGGGACGACAGAGGACGAGATGTTTGGATGGCAACACTGACTCAATGGACATGAACTTGAGCAAGCTCGGGGAGATGGTGAAGGACAGAGGCCTGGCGTGCTGCGGTCCATGGGGTTGCAGAGGTGGACATGACTGAGCAATGGAACTGATTGAAAGCCTTCCATTCACATGGCGTGAAGAAAAATGCTCTGTGAGACATTCTCTATCTAGGGTTGATAAAGCCAGAGAGAAGTAGTGTGGATCCAAAACAGGGAAGGGAGAAGGGAAGAAAGTCATTGCTTTACCAAATGCAATCATAATATTATAATTTTTGTGTAGATCAGCACGCTATACTCAAAATATGCTCCAATAGCCAGTTTCTTTGCCTCAAAGAGGCTGCTAAGAGGCAGACTTGACTTGGCATCAGAAGAACCCATTTAGAACCCATGCAACCAGGGCTGCTGTAAGCTGGAAAATGGTGGGCTTGGAATCCTCTAGCCCACAGGAGGAGGAGGGCAGGCGTGCCCCATGCAGGCAGGGTGTGTGTTCTGGGCACTAGGAACCAGTGGATGTGAAAGTACAAGTCTCTCAGTCGTGTCCGACTCTTCGCAACCCCACGGACTATACAGGCCATGACATTCTCCAGGCCAGAATACTGGAGGGGGTAGCCTTTCCCTCCTCCAGGGGACTAGGAACCAGAGTAATGGTCAAAAATATAAGGAAAGATATTTCCAGCTCCAATGGACATATAGAACTTTGCATTCAGAATATCTGGGAAGAAACTTATTTTACATGTTTTTAATACTTTACAAAATTAAGCTCTGGAGTTGCCTTTTGGAATTGCACATGGGAGGGGCAATGCCTTTGCGTCTTAATCAAGCCTACAGAGGCAGTGCTAAAAGGGAGTGGATGATACATTTTGCTCCAGGTTGATCAGTCTCCTGTTTATCAAAGGCAAGGGCCAGTAATATTTCAGATATTTTTTTTTTTTACAGAAATTGGAGTCAAGGGAAGAAAGCCAGAAAAACAGGTTCCTAAAGTACATTCATTCCCTTTATCCTGCGGCCTGTTTTGATTGGTTGGATCTTGTACATTGTTTGTTCTGCGTTTCGATCCAGGGGACGGAAAGAACACAAGGAAAACAAACACATTTCTCACCGGCTCGTGGGCTCTCTTCTATTTTCACTTCTTCTCACAGCTTCTCCTCCCAGTCCTTCTCCACCAAAAGCGCCCTCGTGACAGCATCCTTACCATTTCAAAACAACTCGGCACATCCTTCACCTACAGCTGTTTGTTTTGATAACCCTTTGATGAATTCAATCAAACCCCCAAAAGGAAGCAACGCAACAAACAGAAAAGAAAGCGGAACAGGACAGGCTTGTGAGCGTGCTGACTTTGAGCACACCGGGAGCAGCTCCGAGCTCGACGCTGCCGCTTGAGGGCGCTGTGGGAGTTCAGAAAGGCAAGCTGTGCTCAGCCCGGGATGGCTGGGGCAGCCCTCCATTCCCATCACACCACTTCTGCATTCAGCTGATCACACGGGAAACGAGGCGGCCTCTTAGAAGACTTTTGTTTCCTAGGCAAAGGAAGACTGCTGTTCTGTTTTCATGCTTTAAATGTGTTAAAAGCTTTCAGAAAACTAAAATTGGGTCAAAATGAACCACGACTCTGTCTTCATTTGTTGAAGATTCAGATATTCTGGGGAGGGGGCAGTGGGCACAATAAAGAGCTGAATTCCCATTTATCATGGAGAACAGAAAGACTGATGGGTTGTGTGCCAAGAATGTCATGGCACAGGATGGGTCCTGGATCCCCTGTGGTCTTTTTTATCCACTAGACCCTCAGTATATGGGATACTGAACTGGCATGAGTGATGTCAGAGCAGCACTGGAGCTATTGAGAGGCCGTGATGGACTGGATTATAAACAAGCATTATTTGGCCTAGATTGGCTTATTCCCTCTCTCACTTTCTCCTTCTCCCCTCCTCCTCCCTCCAGATAGAAAGAAACCTGAGAGCAGAAGCTATGCTGTGATAGCTGACATCCTTTCCCCAAAATATGTGAAATGAATTCAGCACCTCGGAGAGCAGCCTGGCAACCGGTAGGTCTGCCCAAGTCTTTGTGGAAATACGAATGTTATGATCTTTGAAAAATTATTCATTAATTTAGAAAACACTGCTTTACAATTTACTTTCAGCCAGCTTTTAAAACATGCATGTCTTCATACACACAAGGGATCTTGGAAGCTAGGATGTCGGTAGGTCCATTGATACCTGCAAATGAACTCAATTTATCTGTAGACTTTCAACCCTTGAAGAGTTTTGTTTATGAATGATAATAGAGTCAATTGAGGGCAAGCTTTAGAATCATGTTTTACATGCATCATAGTGTTTAGTAACTTGATAAGTCCTGTGATGTGGCTATTACCAAGACGGGATTCCAGCTGAGGGGACACTGTACAGGAACGCCCCCACTACGTTTCTGTCCACTCTGTCATTTTGACGAGTTGTGCACTAAAGCACATCCCAGGAAGATGTCAAGTTGAATTTCCAGATGGCACAATCATAACCTTACTTCAAAGTCCAGCTCAACAGTCCATCCAGTGCTTTTTCCGAAGATACTAATTGTCCTGCTAGATCGTCATGACGTCTCCAAGCACTTGCCTTACAAAGTACGTCATGCTCTATCTTGTGCTACTCATTCATTTATTCACCCAGCACACATTACAGAGCCTTAATATGGCTGACCATGTCTTATCTCCCCGTCAGATGTTCCTTAAGGTATGCGGTTAACTGAGGTTCAAGCGAGGAACTCTGTTGTACACAGAGAAGGTGCTCAGATTAGAGGAAAGTTCATTTAAGCCCCAGTTATCTACATAGTCTTCACAGAGGTGGTCTTCTGGAAGATATGTGTTGGAGTTGGTTGGGAGATGCTCTGATTGGTGACTGCTGAGACCCCAGTGATATAAAGACATGATAAAAAGGTTCACAATAGCACCTTTCAGAAATGACGGGCCATAATCCATAGGTAGGCCACGCTGGTTATGAAATGAGTGTATGATTTTAAAGAAGAATGTGAAAACCTACCGTTCTGTGGCTCTCTTCCTGCAGGCAGGCTGGGCTCCTCCCAGTGTTGGGCACCTGCCTTGAGCCTCCTACCCCAGAGTGCAAGCTCCTTGAGGGGAGAAACTGCTTCCATTTCCTCTACTGTTCATACCAGTGTCTACTGCAGCGCTTGGAACACTGGACATGAGCAGTGAGCATGGTCAAAGGAATGAAAAGGTCTAAAACAACCATGATAAAGGAGAGGCAGGCGCGGCCTTGCTGCCTATCGTATCAAAGGCCCACTGAAGCCAGTTTAGACACTGTTTCCCTGAATTTGTCAATATGTACTGGGGGGTGGCTTCTAACACCCTAGTTTTCCAAGGCAAATAGAGAAAGACAAATAATTTGATATCCACCAAGCAAACTGCCAATATCCACTGGATCACTGAAAAAGCAAGAGAATACAGAAAAATATCTACTTTCGCTTTATTATTTGTGCCAAAGCCTTTGACTGCATAGATCACAACAAACTGTGGGAAATACCTAAAGAGGTGGGAATACCAGATCACCTGACCTGCCTCCTGAGAAATCTGTATGCAGGTCAAGAAGCAACAGTTAGAGCCGGACATGGAACAATGACTGGTTCCAAACTGGGAAAGGAGTACGTCAAGGCTGTATATTGTCACTCTGCTTATTTAACTTGTATGCAGAGTACATCATGAGAAATGCTGGGCTGGATGAAGCACAAGCTGGAATCAAGATTGCCAGGAGAAATCTCAATAACCTCAGATATGCAGGTGACACTACCCTTACAGCAGAAAGCAAAAAAGAACTAAAGAGTCTCTTGATGAAAGTGAAAAAGGAGAATGAAAAAGCTGGCTTAAAACTCAACATTCAAAGACTAAGATCATGGCATCCAGTTCCATAAATTCATGGCAAATAGATGGGGAAACAATGGAAACAGTGAGAAACTTTATTTTGGGGGGCTCCAAAATTACTGCAGATGGTGACTGCAGTCATGAAATTAAAAGACGCTTGCTCCTTGGAAGACAAGCTATGACAAACATAGCTGCTGCTGCTGCTAAGCTGCTTCAGTCATGTCTGACTTTGGGTAATCTCAGAGACACCAGCCCACCAGGCTCCTCTGTCCCTGGGATTCTCCAGGCAAGAATACTGGAGTGGGTTGCCATTTCCTTCTCCAATGCCTGCATGCATGACAAACGTAGGCAGCATATTAAAAGGCAGAGACGTTACTTTGCTGACAAAGGTCTGTCTAGTCAAAGCTTTGTTTTTTTTCCAGTAGTCATGTATAGATGTGAGAGTTGGATGGTAAAGAAAGCTGAGCACCAAAGAACTGATGTTTTTGAACTGTGGTGCTGGAGAAGACCGTTGAGAGTCCCTTGGACTGCAAGGAGATCCAACCAGTCAATCCTAAAAGAAGTCAGTCCTGAATACTCACTGGAAGGGCTGATGCTGAAACTGTAACTCCAATACTTTGGCCACCTGATGCAAAGAACTGACTCACTGGAAAAGACCCTGATGCTGAGAAGGACTGAAGGCAGGAGGGGACAACAGAGGATGAGATGGTTGGATGGCATCACCAACTCGATGGATATGAGTTTGAGCAAGCTCCGGGATTTGGTGATGGACAGGGAGGCCTGGCATGCTGCAGTCCATGGGATCACAAAGAGTCAGACAAGACGGAGTGACTGAATTGAACTGAACTGAACTGAAGCAAAACATCTGGGTATGCCTGCTATCAAGATAGGTCTTCTCATAATTCAAGGAGATGCATTCATTGCACCAGGGCTGAGTAGTCACTTTACCTGCTAGTTGTTATGTGGTCACTCAATTGTGTCCAGCTCTTTGTAACCCCATGGACTGTGGCCCATCAGGCTCCTCTGTCCATGGGGTTTCCCAGGCAAGAATTCTGGAGAGGGTTACCTCTGTATAGCCTTCATAGCCTTCAGGAATGAACACATCTTTCATACAGAGGAGGTTTAATAGTGTGAAGAGGGAAGAGCCTTTCATTTGAGATTTTTGTTTGTTTTAGTGGCAAAAAATTTATCTTTAATGGGTAATGAAAATGTATCCTAGAGAAACTAATATTGCACAGTGCCACTTAAAACAGGCATTATATTATATAAATCTCTCCAGTGTGGTTTATCTATCCAAAATGGAATTAATACCACTGATAGGAAGCCAATGTACTATCTCCATGTCATGAAATGAACTGATTTCTTATCATATTAGCAGTGTCAAGTGTCTAGCTATTCACTTACATATTCATCTATCATTGTTTACTCTCTAAGTCATGTCTGACTCTTGGTGACCCCCTGGACTGTGGCACACCAGGCTGCCCTATCTTTCACCATGTCCTGAAGTTTGCTCAAATTCATGTCTGTTGTATCAGTGATGCTGTCCAACCATCTCATCCTCTGTCATCCCCTTCTTCTCCTGCTCTCAATTTTTCCCAACATTAGGGTTTTTTCAAATGAGTCAGTTCTTTGCCTCAGGTGGCCAAAGTATTGGGCTTCAGCGTCAGCATCAGTCATTAAATAGTTTTAAAAGATTAAATGTTGCTAATTATAGCAACAATGATGCGTTTTTGAGAGCTTGATAACGATTTGCTGGAAGGGCTCCCTGTGAGCTTTGGAGAAATACGTGGGGCTCCAGGCCACAGCCTCTGGATGAGCCTGCTCTGTGGTCCTGGGAGACTCTGACTATTGGTTTCAAACAACGATCCAGTCTCAGTGAACACTAGAGCACACTCTCAGGGAAAATGAATCTGTAGAATGTAAACCGACTGAAATCTTTCCTCCAAGGGATCTGTCAGGGTCCATATCGGTCACAGTCAGCTACCCCTCTCCTCTCTGGTGCCTGCCATCCCCCCAACTTCAAAGCAGCTCCAACACAGTTCACTCCTGATATTATTATTAACATGATTTCTCACGGAGCCTAGAGAGCGCCAAATGTCTGCATCAAGATGCCCAGAACTAAATCAACCTTGAACTGGAAAGACTAAGAAAGATGCAACAAATAATACTATAGTTTTGAAAAGTTAGTCACTCAGGTGTGTCCAACTCCTTGCAATCCTATGGACTATAGCCTGCCAGGCTCCTCCGTCCATTGAATTCACCAGGCAAGAATACTGGAGTGGGTTGCCATTTCCTTCTCCAGGGGATCTTTCCCCACCCAGGTATTGAACCTGTGTCTCCTGCATTGCAGGCAGATTCTTTATTATTTGAGACAACAGGGAGGCTTAATATTTTGAATGTTATTCTCAAATCGATTGCTTCTTGCCTCCCATTTGCATTGGGATATCATTTCTACTGAGATTCCTGATGACCGGATATGTTCACCAAAGACATGCCTGTTGGGTTTCTAGGTCCCGAGGAATGTCACCTTCTCACTGGGACATACATCGTGGGTGAGCAGTGCAAACAGAGGTGCAGAGTTGGTCACGTCTTCCACCATGCGTCTCACTGCACGTAACGCGTCTCCATGGACACTGAAGGACAGCAAGTGACAAACAGGAATTCTAAAATCTGGAAAAACACCTCCTTGCTTGAATGAGTAGAATGCTTGCCATATAGGGAAGTCGGGTGTGTCTGCAGCCCTGCTTCCTGAGGAGGTGTAAAAACGGGGATACAGTGGGGCTCTTTTCATATCTCATAGGCTCCTGAATAATGGGAGCCCCCATCAGATGACTCCACAAATGCCAGAAAAAAAAGCAAAAACCCTAACTCAGGGTCTCCAATGTGCTGTCGACAAGACATTTAAAACTTAGTTCCTCCAGGTTTCTCACTGGAAGAGGAGAGATTAACAGGTTTTTCAGGGATTATTAAAGCTGTTAAATAAACTTCTTATATGATGTTTAACACACATGCATACACACACGCATGCACACACACACGCACGCATGCGCACACACACACACACACACAGGTTTTCAATAATCTCCCTACCATGACTATTCTTTCACTGGGTGGTTCAGCCAATGGGCTCATATTTATACGACAGTCTATTCATTTTTTAAAAAGACTTTATGTTTGCCAAGGTCTCCAACATCAAGGAGAGCTGCTCTCCTATTTTCATCAATATAGCTAATAAATACTTTGTACCGAGGACGTAAAAAAGGGCAAATGGTGCCAAGACGATCTATGGGAATCATCTCTGTGGATATCTGTGGACGAGACAAGATTAAAAAACATTCAGTCTGTGCCTCTGCTATAATCTTGAGCTTCCTGATGCGTTCACGTCTTTCACATAGCTTTCCTAGGTGTGTTTAGTTGATAAATGTCTCTCTGGATAAAAGCATCATGCTGGAATATCAGTGCCTACAGATGGAATTTGTGCATCCGAAGCTGGGTGCCTCAACCCTCTGGCTTCCTACCATCGCAAGTAATTCCTGCAAGGAAAATAAAATATTTCCTGTACTTGGATGAGGGGCAGAAAGGAAATAAAACACATTAGTAATGTACGGGAGACATCACTGCAGGCTTGCGTCACTGGTTCATTATCCATAATAAGTGAAATGATTCACATAATTTAACATGGGAAGCCTAAGTGAGGACTATTACTGTATCACTGCTATACCCGAAAGGCGATGGACTCGAGAGTGTACCTTATTCACTTTGCTTGCTTAAGTCTTAGGGTCAATCCATTGGCCACACCATGGTTCTTTGCTAATGGAGCCTCTTCATCCTGTCACTCAAAGATGGCTCAGAAGAGGACAGTGTCCACTGAAGCTAAGCTCTGAGTGAGTCAGCAATTGCTCCACAAAGAAAGGGCACAGACTGTACCCTGAAACGTGAACCTCAGGAAATATCCTCGAGGCTGAAAACCTTCGAGCACAAAGGGTTTTCTGGTACAAGAGCCTCAGCATTAGGTGGGAAGGGTACTCCTGAAGGAAACCAAGACACAGACATAAGTCAAGGAGAAGCTGTGGACTCGGGCCGTTTTGTCTACGTCTTAGCTTCAGCAAAGTCTCAGTTTGGACTGGGCGGGTGTGGGACTTTGAATTCAATCGGTGAATAGAACTGACCAAATAAACTGATGGCTTAATCTTCTCAACTTTCTGTTGGCTGAGTTTTTATGAGACAAACACAGCCTTCAAGTAAGTCAGTGAGAAAAGAGAAAGGGGAACAGAGGCAGAAGCGAAATCGAAGTGAACCGCAGAAGCCAAGGTGAGTGAGGGGGGCGCAAACAGTGCCCAGACCTCTGCGAGGACAGCGCGTTTGTCCTCGGCTGGTTTCACGCCTTCAGACCACTGGGAGATAGCAGTGTGTGTGCTGATGACTGCCGTAAGATGGACTCGTGAGTCTATGAATTAAAGGGAAGAGAGGCACTGGATAGTTGAGTGACGCATATCAAGCACACACACAAAAATGTGTCAAGTCAAAAGCAGAGTGAAGCAAGAGGCATTCACCTCAACACACGCAGGAGAGGAGGAGGGAGGGGAGGAGAGGGAGAAAGGAAGGAAGGAAGACCCGTCAATTCGGGGACCTTGGCCGTGGGGAAGGGACTCGCGGCCGCAGCAGCGGTGTGCAGAGTGGCGCAAAGGCACCGTGGGGTCTGGAGCAGTAAGTGTGGAGGCGCTCCAGGTCCCCATCGGCATGACCTCAGACAAGCCACATGCCTTTCCCAGAATCTCAGCTGCCTCAACTACAAATGCACAAGGTCAGCACAAGGGCGCTCTTGAAGTTCTTCCATGCTGCAAGCTTTACATAATACACTATTCGCGGCAGAAACACTCTTTGAAAGGATCTGAGCAGGTAACTTCTGTTTTTAGACAAAAGAATAGATTGTATGGTTTCTGGGAAGAGATAAGAGTTGTACAGGAAAAAGTGGTGCATCTCGCTGGGCCCACACTTACTAGTCATATTCTGACATAGCTGTTAACACTAATATGACCGCTATAGAACTCACATCATTCATAGTGACGAGGTCATCTCAGTGACCCCTCTACCAACGTCACTGTGCAGAAACCGGCCACTGAGGCTGTCTATAAACACGTGCTAATATTGGACACAGAGAGACAAATATCATAAGATAGCACTTATATGTGGAATCTAAGAAAAAGATACAAATGAACGTACTTATTAATACAAAACAGACTCACAGACACAGAAAATAAACCAATGTTTACCAAAGAGAACAAACTTACGGCTACCAAGGAGAACAACCATAAGTGTATCTTTTGTGTCTGTGAGTCTGTTTTGTATTGATAAGTAGGTGGGGAACATATGAGACCTATGGCTGATTCATGTCGATGTATGGCAAAAACCACCACAATATTGTACAGGAATTATCCTCCAATTAAAATAAATTATTTTAAGAAAGAATAGCAGGAGTTAGGGAGAGATAAGTCAGGAGTTTGGGGTTAACAGATACACATTGCTGTATACAAAATAGGTAAATAAGGACCTCCTGTGTAGCACAAGGATTTATATTCAATGGCTTGTGATGGCCTGTAGTAGAAAAGGATTTGAAAAAAGAATGTCCATGACATGCATATATACTTATAACTGAATCATTCTGCTGTACACTTGAAACTAACACAACACTGTACATTCACTATACTTCAATAAAAATAGAAAAGCGATACACTTGTGTGTATAAATGAACTCCAATTAATCAGTTACATTCAAATGGCAAAGGGGTCTAGAAAAAATAGCTTGCTAGAGTAAACTGGAAAAGCAGCCATTTGTAATAAATATTGCTTGCTTTTGTTTTCACAGAAAAGGGCTCCAAGTAAAAAGCGGGACTGTGAGCCTGTGTGTAGAATATATGTTAAAATCCTGTTGGTTTCCAAACAAGAACCATGATCATGAATGGACTTTCATTTTTTTTTCCCTAGAAAATTAATCAACCAAGAACCATGGCAACTGCTGGTTTAGTTATGGAATCACTCACAGTGACAAACACAACTGCAGCAAAGGCGTATGGAGATGAAGGAGCTGTGGGTGCAAGGGCAGCTCTTTGAGGGAAAGATTCAGAGCCTTGCAGGAAACCCGCTGACCCTGTGGTCAGTATAAAGAGCCATCGCTCCTCAGCCGGCCGTGAGCCCGCCGCAGTCAGCAGTCCTTTCTCACACTGAAGTTAAACAGGCACGGCGGTGCTGGAAGGGACTTCGGAGATGACTCAGGTTGACCTTCTTTGTTTGGACACAGGGAAACGGCCTCAAAATGAAAGAGACTTCTCTGCAGAGTCTAAACATCACTGCAGAGGGACAAAAAAGAAAGAGATAGTGAGGACTCCCCTGGCGGTCCACTGGTTAAGAATTCGCCTGCCCATGCAGGGGACACGGGTTCAGTCCCTGGTCGGGGAAGATCCCACAAGCGCTGACAAAACACCATGGCTTTCTGTCAACAGACTCAAGGGAGGGAACCTCGGCTGCAGTCAAACATCACAAAATTAACCATAACCATTTCTTTGGTCCCAGTTCATGGACCCCTGAGACTCAGTACTGAGAAATCTTGTTTCTGTTTTGAGATGTGAAGGAAAGGTCCAGGCCTACGATTTAAGAGGATTCCCAGGGATGAGGAAGAAAACTTAGGCACCGAGAAGCCTGGTACACAGGTGAGGATTTTCTCATCAAAAATCTCTCTTGAAAATTTCAGTTGGTGAGACCCAGCACACGTGTTACTCGTGAGCTGGTGGTGCCTTGGGGGGTGAAGGGGAAGCACGTGCACTCACTCTGGGGCAGGAGGGAGAGGTGACAGACAGCAAGAGCTCTGCTGCGCTGGGAGGTGAGGGCTCCCAGTGGTCAGCCGCAGACTCTGCGCGGGCCTGGAGGGGCATGAACGGCATTGCTGCTATATAAGCAGTTCAGGGACACTGAGGTCCTCTGATGTGTCTCAGGGCTGGAAAAGGGTTAACAGACCAGGCTGTGGCTGGCAGGTCACCAGCCAGGGACCTCTCTGCAGGGAGTTTTCAGAAAGAAATGCAGAGGGGAAATCCTGCTGCTAAAGCAGAGAATTCTCCCAGGTGTTCGGACGGAGCGGTGTTTGGAAAGAGAGCCAGACCCAGAGGGGACTCTGAGAATGGAGCCGGAACTAAGGTCTACAGGGTGGTACACAGCCTCTGAGCCATGCAAACATCTTTTAAAATACTGGCTTTGCCCAAGGCCTTGCTGGGGTGACTCCCCAAAGTATGTGCGCCTGCATCTTCCTGAGAGGGACCCTCAGCATTGGCTCCAGGACCTCCACAGCCAGGGCCAGGGTGCGGTCCCCACAGAGGGACCCCGGCACATGGCCTGTTGAGGCTCTGTGTGTGTGAAGGGAACAAAAGGGGCGATCCTGACGCAGGTTGATTCTGTTGGGAAGACATCACCGGGCTGAGGGGCAGAGAAAGAGCTGGGGGCCCTTTCTTACATGCAGACAATGGCTAATCCATTGTGCCAAGGAGGAAATGGAGATGAAGTCAACAAACATGGCCATGCCACTCACTGAAATCTGACTTGGAAAATGTGGCAGAAAATCGACATTTGGAGCATTTTAGAGATAACTCCTGGGTTAGCATGGGTACAGCGGTGCATCCCTTGAAGTTTCCCCAGAGTCACACACTCCCCCTGACACACCAGGCTTCGGGGCTGGGTGGGACTGCAGGATAGACCTGGGGTGTGTGTGTCGAGGAGATGTGTTTGTGTGTGCCCAGTGTGTGTGCACGTGTATGCCTGTATGTGGGGGTATGCAGGTGTATATGTGTGAGCATATGTGTGTCTGTGTGTATTTACGTGGTGTGTGTGCATGTATGGGGGGAATGGCAGGGGCTGAGTTCAGAGGCTGAGAAGAAGGAAAAGCACCCCACAAGGCCAGTGCAGGGGTGCTTGGGGGAGATGCTGGATCCGGCCTGTGTTCTCCTCAGTCGTCGAGTCCGGGGATGGATGAGAGAGTCAAAGAAGAGACAGAAGAGGCTGCAGGATGGAGGGACAGAGAGAAAGAGGGGCTCGGGAGGGCAGAGACTGGGAAAAGCTGGGCCTGCTCCACTCATCCCCAGCCTCAGGAGAGAGTCCAGAGCAGGCAGAGGAGCCGCTGTGACCTGTGAGGAGGGTGGCTTGGTCCTGCGGAGCCTCTGCAGACAGGATGCATTCGGGGTGCAGACCCTGCTGCTGAATGCTGCTGGGGTGAGCAGAGGTGGAAAATATATATGGACGTGCACATGTGCATATACGTGTGCAGGGGCCAGACGTGCACGTGTGCATATACATGTGCAGAGGCCAGACGTGCACGTGTGCATATACGTGTGCAGGGGCTGGACGTGTGCATGTGTATATATGTGTACAGGGGCTGGACGTGCATGTGTGCATATACCTGTGCAGGGCTGGATGTGTACATGTGCATATACGTGTGCAGGGGATGACGTGCATGTGTGTATATATGTGTGCAGGGACTGAAGTGGATGTGTGTATATATGTGTGTAGGAGTGATATAATCCGGGAAATGGGGAGTTTGTTGAGCCCCTCACAGAGAATAGTCGCTGGAATTACTCTTAGAAAGAGCGTCACTTGCAGAAGAGTCAGGAGCTCCGGGCAGGGAGGAGAGAAGCTCCATCCACTAGGAGGAAGACAGCTCCTGGGATGGAGGGTGGCCTTGCTGAGACACTGATGTGAGTGCAGGAAGAGGTTCCATGAATTCACATAAACTTATCCAAGAAACAGACTCTCAGACAGACAGCACAGACTCGTGGTTGCCCAGGCGGAAGGGTGAGGGGGGGATGCCCCGGGAGTTTGGGGTTAGCTGATGCAAACTCTTATCCCAAGGATGGATAAACAGTCAGGTTCTCAAAAGAGACACAAATGTAAAGAACAGACTTTTGGACTCTATGGGAGAGGGACAGGGTGGGATGATTTGGGAGAATGGCATTGAAACATCTATACTATCATGTAAGAAACGAATCGCTAGTCTAGGTTCGATACAGGATACAAGATGCTTGGAGCTGGTGCACTGGGATGACCCAGAGAGATGATATGGGGAGGGTGGTGGGAGCGGGGTTTAGGGTTGGGAACTCACGTACATCAGTGGCGGATTCATGTCAATGTACGGCAAAACCAATACAGTATTGTAAAGTGAAAAAAAACAAAAACAAAACAGTCAGGTCCTAGTGCAGAGCACGGGGAAAGCAACTCAAGAGCCTGTGACAAACTATAACGGACGGAATATGGAAAAGAATATGTATGCATGTACACACATATCTCTATATCTATGTACTTTGCTGCACACAGAAAGTAACACAGCACTGCAAATCAACTGTACTTCAATAAAGAAAGAGTTTCAGTGGTGAAGTTAATTTTTAGGGGGCAATGGAGAGAAAGAGGGGCCCTGGAGGGCAGAGACTCAGAGGAGCTGGGCCTGCTCCCCTCGTCCCCAACCTTAGGGGAGAGACCAAGAGTAGGCTGAAGAGTCAGCCCAGCTCCCACGAGGAGGGGCCTCTGAGACAGAGAACGAGATGATCCTGACAGCTGGGAGCCTCTTGCTCAACAAATTACAAGCAGACACGTGTCACAACTGAGCCAGGGGCCACGTGGACCTGCGAGGCGGGGCCCCAGACTTCAGGGCGCTTGGACACAGCCCCGGGAGCCCTGGGTGTTGGGAAGGAGGACAGATGCTGTCTGATGGATCACACAGCCCTGTCCCAGTGGGTAAAATCAAAGGTTCCACGCAGCCCAGAGTGGGCTATGCCCGGCAGTAGGCTGCCCCTCGCCCCAGGGTCCAGAGAAGAAAGAGTGCAGCTGCATCTTCAGTTCAAGAGATGCGGACACATCTCCTGGAGACTGAGGGAGAAGGAGGCTGAGAGTGCAGCTTCTGGTGGAGGAGAAGGATAAGCAGGAATTCAGCATCCTGTTAAAAGAAGGGAAAGCCATCTTCCCAGGGCCAGGGGGACCAGCGGGAAGAGAAAGCAGGAGAGAGCGCCGAGTGTGGAGACTGAGGGAGGCCAGGGCGGGGGGAATCTCGATCTGGGAAATCACACAGACGAGCTAGGGGAAGGGGCCAGACAGACGGACTGGAAAGGCGGGAGCCCTTTGAGGGTTAAACCATGCTGTGGGCAAGTGGAGCACAGCTGGATCGGAGGCACGGGTTTACGGGGCACAGGGCACAGGCCACTGAGAAGTGGTCTATGGACTCCGGGAGAGCAAAGAGGAAGTGCTGAGTGGAAGGTCAGGAAGAAGAGAAAGCAGGAGAGAGCGCCGAGTGCAGAGACTGAGGGAGGCCAGGGCGGGGGGAATCTCGATCTGGGAAATCACACAGACGAGCTAGGGGAAGGGGCCAGACAGACGGACTGGAAAGGCGGGAGCCCTTTGAGGGTTAAACCATGCTGTGGGCAAGTGGAGCACAGCTGGATCGGAGGCACGGGTTTACGGGGCACAGGGCACAGGCCACTGAAAAGTGGTCTATGGACTCCGGGAGAGCAAAGAGGAAGTGCTGAGTGGAAGGTCAGGAGCCTGAGAGGCTCGACCCTGACGAGAGGAGAATACTGTCAGCACGGATGGGCTTTGTGTTTAATAAATGAAATGCAGGAGCTACATGTCCTCAGATTTGAAAGGCACATGGTTTGGAGGATGTAAGATCACAGGTATGAAACCCTTTGTGCTCTGGATAGATGATGAGACAAGCTCATTGAGAAGATACGGCTTTCACAAAAAGACTCACCAACATGGAAAATGAAGTGATGGTCACCAGCGGGGAAAGTGGGAGGGAGGCGTCAATCAGGAGCTGGGGATTAACAGGCACACACCTGCACACATAAAATAGTTACACAAGGGGAACTCCCTGGTGGCCCAGTGGTGAAGACTCTGCTTCCACTGCAAGGCATGGGTCCGATTCCTGGTGGGGGGAATTAGGGTGCCCACGTATTCTGAGACATGGCCGAAAAATAGACAGAGCTTTAAAAAAATAGATATAAACAAACACCTACTGTATAGCACAGGGAAATATATTCAGTATCCTGTAATAGCCAAAGATGGGAAAGAATCCAAAAAGGAAGACACATATTCACAACTGAATCCATCTGCTGTACACTCGAAACATTGTAAATCAGCTATACTTCAATTTTAAAAAGTATATAGTTTTCCAGTAGGAAGGGTGTGCTCAGAAAGAAGTTTAATGAAGGGTGAAGAATGGACGAAAAGGACACATGGGACCCAGTACTGAAATTCGGGCCCATCAGAATTCAGGAGGAGAGACATGCGTTGAGATTCGAGAGGAAACTGGGTGGAATGCGCGTTCAGAGAAGGGAAGCGGGAGGCTGGCAGGAGCGGCGAGCAGGAAAGAACAGAGCGTGTGGACCCTGGGAGGGAGGGCCGCTCCTCCCCATCGCGCTGCAGCGAGGGCCAAAAGACGGGTCGAAGCCTAGGGCAGGTGGCGTGGTGCGCGGCAGAGGAGAAATGCCCACTGGCCTGGAAAACGGTGAGAAGTCCAGTGAGGAGGAGGAAAAGCCGAGTCCCTGACGGCAGTAGAGACGCTCCACGGAGACCTGAGGTCTGGCGACGCCCACCTCGGTCTCCCACATTTTTATTATAGGGCCTTCTGGCTAACATGGTTGGTGGATTGTGGGGCTGTGGGAGGACTTGGACTTGACCATCTGCCGTCTCCTCATCTTCCTCCCCTCAGACCTTCTCAGCCCAGACCTTCCGCCAAATCCCAGGGCTCTTAGGATGCAAAAAATGGGGTCGAACAGACGAGTAAAACCTGGGCAAATCACATAAGTTAACAATGCAAGAAAATATTTAGAGAAAGTAAAAGTGTCATAAAAATTCAGGCACGATTACTTGCTAATAAGAGCTCTCAAATATCCTCTTCCACCTCCTGATGGGAAATGAGCTTGCTGAACGGGGAAGATTATTTGCTAAGATGTTCTCTTTAATTTGTATTTTTTAAAAAGTAATCATGCTATGTTTAATTTCCTTTGGAACTCCCTCATCATAATTAGATCTCAAAGCTTTTACTACTAATCTCTTTGGTTCTTTTCCCCGACACAACAGGGAAACAAGAATAAGCTCAGCCAACAATCAGAGAACGACGCTGCCGCTGCTAACCTTCGTGTGCCTCGGATTCAAATGTTACACTGATTTTAATTCATGTGGAGTCTGAAGAGACGGCTCCGTGGTTTGCAATACTGTACAGTCAAAAAAAAAATTTTGAAAACTATCACTGAGGTCACAGTGGACAGAACAGGCCCATATGGAAGATCCTGGAAGAGCCAGGATTAGCTTTGGAGATAACGTTCATGATAACCCCCGGTATTTATCTGCACCAGGCTCACGTCCTCCATGGAGGCTGAAATGGAGTGGAATATGTATCCCCACCCAGAGACACCTGAACAGGCGGCGTCTGGGAGCGACTGTTGTCTCAAATGGAGAAAAGCTGAAGCCTTTCCACCCGCTCACCACGAAAGCAGGCATCTACTGCGGCCCCTCCGTTCAGGTCAGCCGTGGTTCAGTCCTCCAGCAGAAGGACAGAGATTAAAAACGGGAAGAGGAAAAGGCACCTGAGGCTGAACCCAGGAGGAACCAGGGGTAAGCTGCCCACTGTTCTTTGCTAGTGGAATCTCGGTGACACACTTGATTCTCCAGAAACCACGTTACTAACCAAGGAAGCTCCCCGGAGGCTTGGTGCCCAGAGCTGGTACTGGGGGTTGGTCACTGGGCACCCACACAGCTGACTTCAGCCACGCAGCCCACCTCAAAGCAAAACCAGGCTTCACTCCGTATCACGTTTGGCTGCCACTGTTCAGTTGCTAAGTCCTGTCTGACTCTTTGTGACCCCGTAGCCTGCAGCACGCCAGGCTTCCCTGTCCTTCACTATCTCCTGGAGCTTGCTCAAACTCATGTCCATTGAGTCTATGATGTTATCCAACCATCTCATCCTCTGCCACCCTCTTCTCCTCCTGCCCTCAATCTTTTCCAGCACTGGGGTCTTTTCCAATGAGTTGGCTTTTCATATCAAGTGGCCAAAGTATTGGAGCTTCAGCATCAGTCCTTTCAAAGAATATTCGGGGTTGATTTCCTTTAGGATGGACTAGTTTGATCTCCTTGCTTCCCAAGGGATTCTTAGGAGTCTTCTCCAGCATCACAGTTTGAAAGCATCAATTCTTTAAGGCTCAGCCTTCTTTATGGTCCAGCTTGCACATCCACACATGGCTACTGGAGAAACCATAGCTTTGACCGTACGGATCTTTGTCAGCAAAGTGATGGTTCTGCTTTTTTAATACATTATCTAGCTTTGTCACAGCTGTCCTTCCAAGGAGCAAATGCCTTTTAATTTCATGGCTGCAGTTACCATCTACAGCGATTTTGGAGTCCAAGAAAATAAAGTTTGTCATGGCTTACACTTTCCCCCATGCCACTTTGGGACAGACTATAAGGTCAAGCCCATACTAGGCGGCCCATGGCCTCAGACCAATGACTACACTCTCATGGGGTGGGGACAGAATGTTCCAGGGGATGGGAGCTAACTTACCAGGAGCAGCCAAGGGCCAGCCTTGAAGACAGGCCCTTCCTGGGGCTGTTCAGTGTCTGAACAGCCCAGGCCTGCACAGTCGGTCCCTTCCGAGACTTCTCTGGAGGTCCAGTGCTTCCAATGCAGGGACACAGGTTTGATCCCTGGATGGAGAATGAAGATCCCACACGCCACGGAGCAAATGAGCCTGAGAGCTGCAACTGAGATGTGACCCAGCCAAGTAAATAATGAGCTTTTTTTTTTTAAAGTCAACCCTTTCCTGCTCAGAATCCCTCTTTTTCATGGTCCAAAAGGGAATTCTGAGCTTTTCAAACTTTTGTTACTACCATCTATTATGAAAGTTATCTTATATAACCACTCAGTAAACACTTATAAATCCATATATAACATACAAAATTCTGCAAAATAATAGGTCATTCTACTATCTAGGATGCAAAGGGTACTGCTTTTTAAATTGCATTTTATTTACTTTAAGCTCATCAGGATCCACGAAAGTCATTTCATGACCTTCAAATGTGTCACAACTTACATCTGAAAAAAATGAATGGGCAGGAGAATTGAAACCATTGAAGTCCTAAGGAGCCAGAAGCCTTTATTTGAAGAAAAGGCAGCCTCGTTCATAACCGTGTAAGGCTTGACATCATTCATTGTGACAGTTGGCAGGGAAGATGGTTGCATGGATAAAATGTCAAAAAGGATGAGAGAGTGGAGAGACAGGGTGACTGAGGTCCATGCCATGCCAGTTTCAGCGAGCGCCATCACTCTTCCCGGAAACTTCCAAACTCTGCTTCTCTCCTTCTTTGTTGTGGCTGTTTCGTCATTCAGTCCTGGCTGACTCTTTGTGACTTCATGGACTGTAGCGTGCCGGGCTCCATGGGATTCTCCAGGCAAGAATACTGGAGTGGGTTGCCATTTCCTTCTCCAGAGGACCCTTCTGACTCAGGAATCAAACCCGCGTCTCCTGCATTGGCAGGAGGAATCTTCCCCACGGCGCCACCGGGGAAGACCTCTCTGCTTCCTGCCTCCTTGCCATCTTTTGCCTTCTCCACTCTCCTCCCAGCGTTCCAACAGACTTATTCTTCACCTTAAGACTTCCGTTCTCACATCTCTTCTCAGGGAGAAAATAATCAGGTGATCTGATGAGTTCACAGTGTTAAACACTTGAGGTGTATAAACAGTTATAGGAGGTTCCCTGGGAGTACCAGTGTTTTAATGTCTGTCCCCTCCGACACCCCAAATCATGACCCTGGGAGTCCGGCAGCCTGTGGCTGACAGTTTTAGAGAATACGGGCCATGCAAGCTTCTCCCAAACCTGCCACATTGCCAGAAAGAGCCCTCAGGTGGCTGTCTGACCCTGGAGAACTCCAGTTCACGCCCACGGAACAACACGTTTGAGAACCTCAGTATATTTTCTCTAGTTCCCCTTGTTTGGAATGAAGTGTTTTGATGAACACTGGCATATAAGAAAAAAAAAATAAATGTATCATCTCATAAATCTGTTCTGTCTTCAACAAGCCCAGCCTTTAAGTACACACAGCCATTTATTCAATTACCATCAATCTCTCTGGATGTGATTTGTGGATGACAAGAAAAATAATACACACGAAAGTGGTTTTGAGGCTTAAGATGCAGACACATAAATACATCAACTCATCAAATTCTCTGAGCTGGGCATCTAACACGACGTGTGGGTTGATAACCTGACGATTGGCCAGGTTCCGTCTTTTAATTCAAATGATAAATACCATATTTGCTCTCATAATTTCTTTTTTGCCACACTTTTCTAAAGGAAATATTGTTTACTGCTGAGAAGGAAATTATGCAGCTTGGTAGTATAACTTCCTCTCTTGGCAGATTGAGTGAATCTAAGTGCCAGAAATCCCAGAAAAGAAATCAGAACATCAAAGGTCACAGGTAAGCATTTAAAAGTAGTAAAAACTCAACCTGAAATTGCTGTGGGTGAGAGGTTTCGACAGCCCCCACTTCTAAGGACCGTTTGGATGTATATTTAATAGGAGCTGACCGATCTTTTAGAATCCTCTTCTCCATTCTGCAGTCATTTAACAAAATCATCTGAAGTCTTTTTGGACAAGTATAGTCTTTGTAACACCACAATCTGTTCTTTAAGAAATACAAAGACAGCGCTTCAAATGTCCCAATTCTATTAAACCAAATGGCAAAGTCCTCTAAGCTTCTGTGATGTAGACAGCTGTGAAAACACAGGTCCTTTATGATTTGGGGAATGCAGACTTCAGAAATGCATGTGTGAGCGTGTGTGCACGTGTATTGGCGTGTGCATCTAGGTGTGTGTGCCTGTGTGTGCAGAATTCCCAGACCCAACCCTAGGACTCCTTTCCCCCTGTTACATCACACAATTCCCTGAGAACTCTGTGGATAAAGCTTCTAACAACACCCAGGGTAGCTGTGTGCCTTGGCCATCTCAGAGGCAGGATTGGTAAGACCCTACCAGGGATCCTGGAATCTCTGGGCAATCCAGAGATTAGCATGTGGTGCGGTGGGACCAGAGAGGATCCCAGCTGATGCTCAGGACAGCCATTGGCGTCTCTGCCTTAGGAGGGTCCCTGCGATAGCAGGGGAATTGGCCACGTGCTTCCTCTTGGGCTAAGAGTTAAGGAGACAGCCCAAACCACAAGCCACGTGGAAGCCAGACAGCAGCTGGGGCCTCCCTGCCCTCCGAGTCCTGAGACAAGCGCCAGCCTCCTCTGTTTCCTGAAAGGAAGCCCAGCATCTTCACCAAGAGTTCTCTGAACACCCAGGCAGGGTATGCACAGCGCCACTGTGGCGCGCGTCGGGTCACGGGAGAGACCTCTTTGCAGCTTCTCTCCCACACCTTTCATCTTTAGTTCCTCGTCTCTCTTCCTCTCAAAGGCAAAGGCCAGGAGCTCTCACTGTCCACTCAGCACAGCCAGGTCTGTGTGCCTTGGGGTCCCAGTGTCCTGCCTTCCACGTTGAGGCGACTCTTCAATTATTTTTTCTACAGAAAGGTCAGGCTCTCACTAAGAAAAGGTCAGGTAGCAACTGCAATTATAATTCATTATTTTTGTTTCCATACAAAAACCGTAAGTGGAATTCGCAGCATCGTGCAGTCTCCTTCCACAACTACGCTCCAAGCCCACCCTTACCCTGCTCACCAGGTAAGCAAACCAGCAGGGAACGTCAGTCACTCCACATCTCCTCCCACTGACAAGGGCAGTCTGATGGCCCTTCCCTGAAGTCTGGGCTGGACTCCACGCCATCCTGGGACTCCCAAGGCTGGACCAGGAGGAGCCTTGCAGCTTCTGCCTGAGACTCCAGGAAGATAGCGTCAGGGAGCCCTGAGCCACTGGCAGGAGAACCTGAGATTGCTGGGGGGCAGAAGCCACACAAGCCCAGCTTGCAGCCACCAGATCTCTGAGTGAGAATGCTTAGGATCCTGTAGACCAGCACTGCCAAGGGGTGGGAAGGACATGGAGCCCAAGCGTTGCCCAGCCAAGCCCCGCCTGAGATACTAGCCCCAAAATTACATGTTAAAAAAAGTTGTTTGAAACCACTATGCGTGAGACATAGGAAACAGACCTATGGCCACCAAGGTGGAAAGGGCTCAGCTCACTGCAGTAGCTCAGGCGTGTCTGACCCTTTGTGACCCCATGGACTGCAGCACACCAGGCCTCCCTGTCCATCATCAACTCCCAGAGCTTGCTCAAACTCATGTCCTTCAAGTTGGTGATGCCATCTAACCATCTCATCCTCTGTCAACCCCTTCTTCTCCCACCTTCAATCTTTTCCAAAGTCTTTTCTGATGAGTCAGTTCTTTGCATCAGGTGGCCAAAGGATTGGAGTTTCAGTTTCAACATCAGTCCTTCCAAAGAACACTCAGGACTGATCTCCTTTAGGATGGACTGGTTGGATCTCCTTGCAGTTTAAGGGACTCTCAAGAGTCGTCTCCAACAGCACAGTTCAAAAACATCAGTTCTTTGAAACTCAGCCTTCTTAATGGTCCAACTCTCACATCCATACAGGACTACTGGAAAAAGCATAGCTTTGACTAGATGGACCTTTGTCAGCAAAGTAATGTCTCTGCTCTTTAATATGCTGTCTAGGTTTGTCATAGCTTTTCATCCAAGGAGCAAGTGTCTTTTAATTTCATAGCTTCACCATCTGCAGTGATTTTGGAGCCCAAGAAAATGAAGTTTCTCACTGTTCCCCATCTATTTGCCATGAAGTGATGGAACCAGATGCCATGATCTTAGTTTTTTGAATTTTAAGTCTTAAGCCAGCTTTTTCATGCTCCTTTAACCTTCAAGAGACCCTTTAGTTCCTCTTCGCTTTCTGCCATAAAGGTGGTATCATTGAGTATTGAGGTTATTGATATTTCTCCCAGCAATCTTGATTATAGCTTGTGCTTCATCCAGTTCCAACGTTTTGCATGATGTACCCTGCATATAAGTTAAATAAGCAGCATGACATAGACAGCCTTGATGTACTCCTTTCCCAATTTGGAACCAGCCTGTTGTTCTATGTCGGTTATAACTGTTGCTTCTTGACCTACATACAGATTTCTCAGAAGGCAGGTAAGGTGGTCTGGTACTCCCATCTCTTGAAGAACTTTCCACAGTTTCTGTGATCCACACAGTCAAAGGTTTTAAAGCAGTCAGTGAAAGAAAAGGGTGGGGAGGGATAAATTAGGAATCTGGGATTCACATGTACACACTACTATATATGGAAATAGGGAATAATACTATATATTGTAAGAAACACCTCGGGAAGAAAAGCCACCTCTAGGGACCGTTGACAAAAGCCTTTACTGGGCGGTCGCTCTCGGGCAGAACTCCCGGGGGTGAGTGAGCAGGGAGAACAAAGGGAGTCTGCCAGGAATGGTGGCTGGGAAGAGGGTTTTATAGCCGGGGCTAGCGTTCAAGCCAGGATTTTTTCATATACGGTAAAGCGTGGGGGCCACGTTGCTGATTGGTGCTGGTGGGCTTTGTGTCAGTCCTTCATTGGGCCAGGTCATGAGTTCCGTATCCAGGATGTTGGTCCGTCTCCTGGTTTCTGTCTGGACGGGGGCGGGTTCCGGGGCTTTCTGCCTCAGCCACCTGAACATGTCCGTGCATATCCGGGTATGTCCGACCTCTCATATATGGAAACCCACTCCAGTGTTCTGGCCTAGAGAATTCCATGGACTCTAGAGTCCACGGGATTGCAAAGAGTCGGACAAGACTGAGCAATTTTCACTTTCACTACTACTACTAAGTCACTTCAGTTGTGTCCAACTCTGTGCGACTCCATAGGCGGCAGCCCACCAGGCTCCCCCGTCCCTGGGATTCTCCAGGCAAGAACACTGCAGTGGGTTGCCATTTCCTTCTCCAATGCATGAAAGTGAAAAGTGAAAGTGAAGTCGCTCAGTCGTGTCCGACCCTCAGCGACCCCAGGTATATAAAATAAACAAGAAGAACCTGTTGTATAGCACAGGGAACTATGCTCAACATCTTCTAATAATGTAGAATGAAATGGAATGTAAAAATAAAGAATACATATATAGGTCCCTCAGCTGGCCTAGTGGTCAAGAACCCACCTCACAATGGAGGAGACTTAAGAGGTGTGGGCTCGATCCTCGGGCCAGGCAGATTCCCGGAGGGACGCACAACAGCCCAGGGCCGCAGCCTTGCCTGGAGACTGCCGCGGACCGAGGGGCCTGGCGCCCAGTGCCGCACCCTTGCCTGGAGACTGCCGCGGACCGAGGAGCCTGGCGGGTGCAGTCCACGCGCGCAAAGAGTCAGACACGACTGGCTGACGCTCGCTTTTGGTTTCACATATGGTCTATGAGTGTGTGCAGTGTGGGTGAGTGTGTACGTAAAATGTCATGGGCCCAGAGTGTGGTCAGCAAGAGACACAAAATGCCTTCTATGGACAGACAGACACGGGCTTTCCACGATCACCCGGAGTCCCAGTTGAAAGTGGTTCCCATGGGAACCAAAGTGAATGAAGGTCTCTGCACTCGTCTGTGAGCTCCCTGATTCCAGACGGCAGTAGTAAGAGAAGAAAATCACAAGCTCAGAAGAACGAATTTTTGGTTATTATTCGTAAGCTATTACTAAATCAATACGAATGCCATCCTCAGAATGCAGAGACAGCCACGTTATACAAGTGTTTCTCCCTGATACAATTCGTTAATGACTCTGTTCCCTGAAGAGAGAATCTGAAAAACAAGGCAACTGCTTGGCATGCTCCTGGTCTGGTGATAAAGCATCTCTGGAGGAAGAACGATGGGCGACTGAAGCTAGTTACACCGTGTGCGTTAAAAATGCAGCCTGGTGTCGAAAATTAAGTAAAAAAAAAAAAAAAAAAAACAGAAAATGTCAGAGGCAGATAAATATTTGATAGAGGTGGGAGGGAATGAAGAAAGTCGGCTTTAGACAGGATATTGGTTTTCCTCTGATAAACATCACCTTGTTCACAAAGTTAAATTTTAAAAAAAGTAAGAAACTCTTAATAAGATGGTGTGTTCTTAGGTTTGTATCCAGAACAAATGGTGAGTTGTTAACAGTGACAGCCATTTTTCTTTGCGAATTATTATATACTGAATGTTTGCCCCTCCATAAACATGATGGAGGTTTGCACTATTCATCTGCGTTAGAACCTTCTGAAAAATTTTTCCCTATTGATGGCATTTGTTTTGCAATCAGCCATATTCCCCCCAATCCTTCACTCTTGCTTTACAGGTGGATGAGAAGCTCTAAAGATATGGGGGAAGGTCATTTCTGAGCAGCTGCGAGATGGTGGTGGAAATGACACTGTGAACCCTTTCTTATCCTCAAAGCTCGGCCTTAATGAAGAACCACAGGCAACGGGGAGGGCGTTCTCTCTGCCTGTTGTGCAGGATAGAAGCCACCAGTGAGATATGTCATGTTCATGCAAACGTGCTCAGCCCGATGTGAGCATTCGCTTCACCTTGATTTCCTCTGCGTATAAAGAGCAACAAGTGCCTCTTTTAATACCACGGTCACCCTGTGCCCTTCACCTGGCAACAGCCTGGAAGGTTCTCCTGGAGCTCAGGTTATATAATGTCTTGGTATCCACTCTACTGAGAAGCCCAAACAAGCCTGCTTGTGAGCTCAGACAGCCCGTGGAACTGTTCTTTCTTCCCCAGGCAGAGGAGGCTTGACCGCACCTGGATCCCACGAGGAGTCGGCCGCTGCTTATTCAGGAGGAAAATCAAGCTGCAACGTGGAGCGCCACCATAGATCGAAGGAGAGACGCTACCCAGCGGCAGAAATGGCCTTGGACGTCCCATCTCTTTCAACACCCTTCCTCACCTCAGCAACCATTCACCCTCCCTTACGGAACTTGAGTTTCACTGAAGACAACTGATGCACAATGCTGTGTTAATTTCTGCTGTAATATGCGTATATACATTCTTTTCCACATTCTTTTCCACTGTGGTTTATCACAGGATATTAAACAGAGTTCCCTGTGCTGCACGGTAGGTCCTTGTGGCTTATCTACATTCTCGTTTATCCATTCTCCATATAATAGTTCGCAACCACTAACCCCAAACTCCCAGTCCATCTGTCTCCCTCCCCTTTCCCCCTGGCAGCCACAGTCTGTTCTCTGTATCTGTGAGTCTGCTTCTGTTTCATAGACAGGCCCGCATGTGTCATCTTTTAGATGCCCATAAACAGGATATCAGATGGTATCTGTCTTTGTCTTTCTGATTTACTTCACCTAGTATGCTAATCTCTGGGTCCATCCATGTGGCTGCAAATGACATTATTTCATTCTTTTGCGCCCAAGCAATATTCCATTGTATATATGTACCCCGTCTTCCTTATCCATTCATCTGTTGGTGGACACTTAGTTTAATAACTGAGCGTTTAGCCTGAGCCGGGCACTGTGCTGGGCTCTGTGGGGCCGCAGTGGGTGGCTGACCCAGGTGCTCATGATCAGTGCCAAAGGGGAGCGACCTCTGGTGAGGCGGGGACAGCTCGAAAAGGAAGAGCTTGGTGAAGGGCACAGAAGAGGTGCCTGCTGTGGTCCCCGTCAGCCAGCACTGGCTGCCCGTGGTCCTGGGGGTGTATGAGTGCCAGGGACTTGATCAGATGTGTCTATGCACGGGAATTCTACCTTGTTCTACATACAAAGAAAACTTCTCAGGTGGTTATCTAAATTTAACAGAAACAAAAATCTAACAACATGTAGTGCTGTACGATTCTCTCCGTATCTGCCAAGGCCTTATATGGTCTGCTCTCCTCACTAACCCTCTAACGAGACCAGGAGGTACCCGAGGGTCTAGCACAGAAGCACCTGGAAGCTCAGAGTCCCCTCAGGGAATGCTGGTGTTGGCCAGGCTTCAAGACTCCCGGTTCTGAATTCAGACGTCTTATTCCGTGCACACCAGTTACACGGCATTGCTGAGAAAGCCAAACACTCTTAAAACTGACTGTTGACCATTTCTACAACTTACACATATTGACTTCACAAATATTTATTGAGCTCATTATCAATAGAACAAAAATAGACAAGGCCCTTCTCTACTTTTATAAGCAAGCTTACAATCTAAAGTTATTTCCCTGTTTAATGTCTAATAGTGAGACCTGTTTAGGGGAGAACAAAATAGAATCTGGAGATGGTGTGACTGAAGGGTGGGCGAAGACTTGGCAGAGTGGCTGGGGAAAGCCTCTTTGAGGAGGTGATGTTCGGGTTGACTTGAACTGCAGAAGGACAAAGTCACACAGCTGTGACAGAGACAAGGCTCTAATGCAGACAGAGCTTGGGACATCTGAGGAATAGAAAGTGGACCAATATGTGCAGAGTGTAGAGAGCGCACAGAAGGGGATCTTAAGAGGCCATAGAAACAGGTTGTGCGCACCTTTACATCTTGTAAAGAGCTTCAGTTCTGATGTGCGGGAGGGCGGCCTGATTTGATTACCATCTCTCTGGCCTCCTTATGGAGAATGGCCTGCAGGAGGGCGGGACGGGAACAGAGGGATCTTTTGGGGATGACTTCAGTGATCCAGGCGAGAGATGATGGTGGTAGTGAGGATGAATGAATGGGATGAGGGTGGAGCATAATGACTTGATTGGGGATGCATGTGGAACTTAAGATGGACAGGACATGCTGGGTGAGTTAGAATGGCCATGAGGAAAATTCACAAATCATAGCTCTAAGGGTTTTGATTTGAGCAACAGGGTGGTGGTTGGTGCCGTCACCGAGACGGAAACTATGCTAAAGAAACAATTTTGAGACGCTACAGGGATGAGGGGCCCTATCTTGATTGAGTGAGGATTTTACGTGGAGTGGTCAGATGGGCATTGTGAAAACCGAATTTGGAGTTCAAATGTGAGGACAAGACTAGAGACAGAAAATTGGAAAGCAGCACCATATACACTGTACCTGAGACTGCGGACTTGGATGAGCTCATCCGGAAATTAGATATATCAGAAAAGAGAAGACAGCCCAGACCTGGGCTCTAAGTATTTCAACATGAAGAGGTCGAACCAGAGACGGAACCAATCAAGGAAATGGAAGAGGAGTGGCCGGTGCTGTGAAAGGGGGACTCCCCAGAGAGTGCCCAAGATGGGGGTCAGCCGTGCCAGACGCCGCCGAGATGAGAAGAAAGGGGCGGAAAAGATGCTGAGGGCAGAGGAGACTGTGGGTCTCCGGAAACCCTGCAACCTGCTGGGCCTGAGAAAAATAACCGGCGCTTGGGTGCTGCTTATTTCTCACTCCACTGAGGCAAGCAGTCAACAGGGAAACCGTTTCCAGTTTCTCCAAGATTTCGTTTAGTAAAGTTCAAATGTCTAAATGAAAAATTGGACCATTCCAAAAGCCTATCCTCAGCCCCATAAGGGATAGTTTAATAAATATCCATCGTTATCAGGCAGGCGTCCTGAGACGATGTCCTGGGTGGTCTGGCCTTTGATGGGATCGTTAGTTGGGACTTCATCCCGGTACTTTCAGGACCAGAATCAATTCCGGCTTCATTATGCTTCGGGGACACATGAGAAATCGGAAGGGAGGTTTCATTTTCAGTTTATTGAGGGATGTACAGTAAGAGGATGTGAGGAATTAGAAAACGGAAGCAGAATCACCAGTTTTATGACAAGAATGATGAGGGAGTAAAACAGGGACTGAGCCAGCTTCCTTCATTAACAACTTGCTGGAGTTAAAGTATGAGTTTCTAGAACCTGAGGGTGGGACGCACAGGACAAGAGTGGGAAAAATGATGGTGTGAGATCAGAAAATTGAAGGCAACTCGATGGCAAAGACGAGCTCAGAGAACGACAGTGAGCGGATGACCCCAAGTCTCTCTCCCCTCACAGGCTGACAATCAGATAATAATCCATGCTAATCACATTCCGACTGCCATTGTTTAAAGCCCAAGAGTGGAGCTATTCGAAAGCAACCTGGGAAAGGGCTCATACCCTGTCCTTTTCATAGTCCTAGTGAATTTTCTCAATGAATGGACGTGTGAGGAAGAAGAGCAAATGACATGCCAATGAAGACAGGAAACGGAAATAAAAACAGAGTTATTCCAGAGATGAGAAGATGAAGACAAACGGACGTGCTCCAAATTATTTCCCAGCGTGATCCTACTGCACACAGGGGCTGACTTCTAAACTTTTGCACCTGTAAAATGAGAATTTTATAGTACTTTTCTGAACATTACTATCGGATTTAGTAGAATGGTGTGAAGTCAACTCAAAATACCTATCCCTCATTTAACCATATTTCGTTTTACCTAATGTTTAAGTTCTAAAACAAAACACACACCTAAAATGGTTTAAAGAAACCTGAGATTTCTCTGAGGAATACACAGTACACAAAAATTTTGTTAATCTTATTATCTCTCTTGAACTTCTCCCCATGAGAGAATTTAAACATTGCAAACCACTTGGTGGTGGTTCAGTCACCAATTCATGTCTGTCTCTGGAGACCCCGTGGGCTGTAGCCATCCAGGCTCCTCTGTCCATGGGACTTTCCAGGCAAGAATGCTGGAGTGGGTTGCCATTCCCTTCACCAGGGGATCTTCCTGACCCAGGGATCGGACCCAGGTCTCCTGCACTGCAGGCAGATTCTTTACTGACTGAGCTACCAGGGGACAACTTTAATATTAATATATATAAAACAGAATGAGTTAAAATAAGTCAGGAGAGACCTATGGTTCAGGTCATGGTGGAGTTATGAGTTACCAGACTTACCCTCCCACTATAAGGATTGAATAACTCTGGACAAAACACATAAAGCAAATTCAGGTACTAGAGAACAGACATTGCAGGGCTGTGACCCTTGAGAGCAGGGCGAGCCCAAGGCAAGTTCCTTGTCCACACCAGCTGTGTGCCTAGGGTTACGGTCCACCCCCACCAGCAGAGGTGGAGACCACAGAGCAGCAGTGGCCTCACTGGGAGAGGACAGGAATCGGAGCTTGAATCGGCTGAAGCAACCGGCACACGGGGGTGATCACCAGCCTCTGATGCAGGCTCCCTGGACCAGCCAGGAAACCAAATGCCTCCTAGAACAAAACCCAAACTCTCTACAGAAGTTTAAAAAATTCGGATTCTCAACAACATAGAACGCACCGTGTGCTACATTCAGTGTAAAGCTATTAGACATCCAGAACACCAGGAAACCAACTCATAACCCAGGAGAAATAATTCCATAGGAATAGACTGGGGACACTGGACGGAACAACAGCCCCAGGGCTTTGGGACAGCTGTTACAAACTGTTCAAAGATGACACTTTTAAGAAGATGTACATACTTTGCTGTCTAGTCACTAAGTCACGTCCAACTCTCTCCAACCCCATGGACTGCAGCACGCCAGGCTTCGCTGTCCTTCACTATCTCCTAGAGTTTGCTTGAATTCATATCCCGAGTTGGTGATGCCATCTAACCATCTCATCTCCTGCCGCCCTCTTCTCCTTTGCTTTCAGTTTCTCCCAGCACCAGGGTCTTTTCCAACACCTGCTCCTTTTTAATTGGGCTATTTTTATAGTTTTATGTGTGCTAGGAGAAGTCTCTTGTCAGAGACAGGATGTGGGAAATGTTCTCCCATTCTGTAAACTGTCTTTTCCCTTCCTTGATGGTGTTCAATGATAAACAAAAATTTTCAGTTTTGAATAACGCCAATGTATTCATTTTTGTCTGTTGATCGGCTTCTGGTGTCACATCTTAGAAAGCGTTGCTTAATCCAAGGTGACATTTAATGACTCTTTTCTTTCAGGCGTCATATTTTTCAGTTCTAGAATTTCTATTTTGTTCTATTTTCAGAGGGGATCATGCCTGTGTTTTTTCCCTAGGAGTTAAAAAGTTTTAGCTCTTATATACGCACTTGCTTCTTGGAAGAAAAGTTATGACCAACCTAGACAGCACATTAAAAAGCAGAGACATTACTTTGCCAGCAAAGGTTCATCTAGTCAAAGCTATGGTTTTTCCAGTAGTCGTGTATGGATGTGAGAGTTGGTCAATAGAGAAACCTGAGCACCTAAGAATTGATGCTTTTGAACTGTGGTGTTGGAGAAGACTCTTGAGAGTCCCTTGGGCTGCAAGGAGATCCAACCAGTCCATCCTAAAGGAAATCAGTCCTGAATATTCATTGGAAGGACTGATGCTAAAGCTGAAACTCCAATCCTTTGGCCACCTGATGCAAAGAACTGACTCATCTGAAAAGACCCGGATGCTGGGAAAGACTGAAGGTGGGAGGAGAAGGGGACGACAACGAATGAGATGGTTGGATGGCATCATGGACTCAACAGACATGAGTTTGAGCAAGCTCTGGGAGTTGGTGATGGACAGGGAAGCCTGGCGTGCTGTAGTCCATGGGGTCACAAAGCATCAGACTCGACTGAGTGACTGAACTGAATTGAAGGCTCTTTAATCATTAATTTCTTTGGAAGGAAACTTTCTGTCTGAAAAAAAAAAGATACCCAAAAGGCCCCCTCATACAACGTGAAGACAACAAACTCTGATTAGACCAGCCCAGGTGCTAAATCCTGCTCTGACGCTCTTCTTTCTCTCTGTGACCCCAGGAAGGTTATTTAATGTTTCCGAGCCTGAGTTTTACCATCTACAAAATGGAAATAATAACAACACATTGTCTGCAGATATTTTTTCATCATGCTGTAGTTTCATCACGAGAATATGTGTTCATGGGTTTTAAGCCCAGATTTCCCATGGACTAGTTCTGTGGCATAGCAGGGTCTGCCTCCCTGAACCTCAGTTTCCTCAACTGTGAAACAGGGTAAGTAAGAAGACCCATCACTCAGGTCCTTTCCAACATTAAACTTTCTGTTCCTAATCTCAAGTATGTACTTCTCAACTTAAGACGCACCCTCAGGAAACTACATTCTGTTTGGAAACCTGCTTTTAGGTTTGATGGATCAACACCTACCTCTGCCTCCAAACAAATATGTCCCTTTTCTTCAAGTTAAATCATAACACTGACATTTATTTTTTTATTTGGCTGTGGCTGTGCACCAAGTGGGATCTTAGTTCCCTGACCAGGGATCAAACCCATGCCCCCTTGCACTGGGAGTGCAGGGTCTTAACCACTGGGCCACCAGGGAAGTCCCCAGATACTTGTCTTAAGTGAAACAATATGTTGGGTAGAAATAACAATATATAAAATCAGCATCTCTTGCCTTGGATGCTATTTTCATAGAGAGAAGATAAATACAAATTTGATCATTCCTGAGTCTTTTAAGTTCATGAACTGAGGTTTTATATAGGTCTCCAGCCCACTGCAAAATGATTCATTTTCTGCCTCCCTATTGAGATCAGCCTAGATTTCAGCTGCCTACTGGGCCAAAGACAGAACCCAGATTATGAGTCCAAAACACTGCAGAGCAAGCAGTGGGGTCTCCCAGTGGAAACTCCAGTGACATCAGACTCGACTGAGTGACTGAACTGAATTGAAGGCTCTTTAATCATTAATTTCTTTGGAAGGAAACTTTCTGTCTGAAAAAAAAAAGATACCCAAAAGGCCCCCTCATACAACGTGAAGACAACAAACTCTGATTAGACCAGCCCAGGTGCTAAATCCTGCTCTGACGCTCTTCTTTCTCTCTGTGACCCCAGGAAGGTTATTTAATGTTTCCGAGCCTGAGTTTTACCATCTACAAAATGGAAATAATAACAACACATTGTCTGCAGATATTTTTTCATCATGCTGTAGTTTCATCACGAGAATATGTGTTCATGGGTTTTAAGCCCAGATTTCCCATGGACTAGTTCTGTGGCATAGCAGGGTCTGCCTCCCTGAACCTCAGTTTCCTCAACTGTGAAACAGGGTAAGTAAGAAGACCCATCACTCAGGTCCTTTCCAACATTAAACTTTCTGTTCCTAATCTCAAGTATGTACTTCTCAACTTAAGACGCACCCTCAGGAAACTACATTCTGTTTGGAAACCTGCTTTTAGGTTTGATGGATCAACACCTACCTCTGCCTCCAAACAAATATGTCCCTTTTCTTCAAGTTAAATCATAACACTGACATTTATTTTTTTATTTGGCTGTGGCTGTGCACCAAGTGGGATCTTAGTTCCCTGACCAGGGATCAAACCCATGCCCCCTTGCACTGGGAGTGCAGGGTCTTAACCACTGGGCCACCAGGGAAGTCCCCAGATACTTGTCTTAAGTGAAACAATATGTTGGGTAGAAATAACAATATATAAAATCAGCATCTCTTGCCTTGGATGCTATTTTCATAGAGAGAAGATAAATACAAATTTGATCATTCCTGAGTCTTTTAAGTTCATGAACTGAGGTTTTATATAGGTCTCCAGCCCACTGCAAAATGATTCATTTTCTGCCTCCCTATTGAGATCAGCCTAGATTTCAGCTGCTACTGGGCCAAAGACAGAACCCAGATTATGAGTCCAAAACACTGCAGAGCAAGCAGTGGGGTCTCCCAGTGGAAACTCCAGTGATAGAGGAGCGTTCCCATCAGTACTGGGAGGAGAGGCATCAGGTGATCAAGCTTTGTTGCTGGAAGGCAGGGCAGTCTGGGAACACTGTGACCCCGCTTCCCCATGTGGAAATTCTGTGATGCAGTTTGCAAGTCCTGGGGAGCTGCGCTGGGGGAGGAGAGGGGTCTGCCAGGTCCTTCTTCCCTGTGGGCTGGAGGGCTGTCTGTGGCCCGAGGGAAGATGATCAGGTTGGCCAGTGAGGAGACAGGAGGGCACCCAGGGGTGCTGCAGGAAGGACAAGGGTCCCCTGTGCCCAGCAGCCTCCCCCACACATCGAGGGAACCGTCCACATGTTGTTCTGTCCACATGACTCCACTCCACTGCCACGGATGTGCCCACTTCCAGCTCTGCCTCTTTCTGACCAGAACGGGAGCCAGATGCACCAGCATCTGAAATGCCAAGTATACAAACTCAAATACCATCCTTCAGAGGTCTAGTGCCAGGAACCACGTGGACTTGAGCACAAGTCTGGCATGGAGGCTTGTTCTGAGCACTGTTTCAATCGAGTCAGCTTTTATAAAACTCCCAAACTTTGGACCACTTCGATGCCTTCAAGTTCCATCTGCAGAAGTCATGTTCGTTTCATTCATCGCTGATGAAAATAAAAACCCTTTTAAAAAATGAACTGAAGAGAGAACCCATTCCAAGGTTCAATCTGTAGTTGCCACCTGGATCGATAGCATAGAAAAATAGACGTTGAGAACAAAACCTAATCCTGCCTTTCATTTTCTGGTTTGAAATGAAACAAGATATTGATATGCAAGTGGAGAGGCTCATTGATTCATGAGAATGCACTGGAGGCAGCAGGCAGGGGATATCATGATAAATACCTGCCTCTGGCTGAACGGATGGCTCTGGTCCTGACTGTTATTACTCCAGGATCTCTGAGCTGTGGCATCACACTCGCCTCTTTGATGTGAGTTTTCTGGACTCTGGGGTGGCACCATGCCGGGCCTTCTGAGCTTCGACAGTTAACAGTCTATAAGCTGCCTTCCTGAGCGCGCAGGGGAAAGCAACACGCACAGGTTTTCTGTGCCTACTGTCATTGCTGTTGAGTCGCTCAGTCGTGTCCGACTCTTTGCGGCCCCGTGGACTGCAGCACACCAGGCTTCCCGGAGCTTGTTCAGACTCCTGTCCGTTGAGATTGTGACGCCACCCAACCATCCCACCCTCTGTCCCCTTCTCCTCCTGCCTTGCTTCCTTAAACCTTTTCTTGGTTAGGGGTCGATTCCAGGCTGAGAAAGCGGCTTTCCCCTCTGGGGTGAGGTGGGATTGCTCCTTTGTGCTGAGAGGGCTCAGAGCCCAGAAGAGTGGGGAAGACTCGCAGTGCCCTGGCCCGTGTGGAGTGGCTGAGCTGGCATGCAGCTGCTGACGGTGGCCCGGGGCTGGGGCAGACAGGAGACCACGATGGTGGATGGGGGGTGGCAGGACCCCTGCTGTCCAGCTCGGCAGACGGTGAGCCAGGCAGGGCTCTGGGTCCGTCCCACGGACCTCGGCTAAGGGTCAGGGCTGACTCAGGTGGGGCCTGGGAGCCCGTTGGATCCTCCTAGAACCTGTTTTCGAAGGTCTCCAGGCTGAGTGCTAGCTACACCCCATCTGTCTCCCAAAGAGGCTGAGCTGACAGTGGGGGCCCCGGGCTGACGGGTCAGGCTGGAGCTGCTTGAGAGGCCCTCAGACCATATGCCGCGGGCAGGTGGTGGCCCCCGAGGGCACTGGGGGGTTCCTCCCAGAGGAAATGGCTGCAGCTGGGCTCGCGAAAACATGAGCATTGTGGAGAGGCAGCTATGGCTACAATGAGCAGAAACGTCAGACGACCTCTACTCGGGCCTCTGTCGTCCAACAGAGTTCTTGCTGGGAAGTCACCTGGGGTCTGTGAACAGGAAACGATGCTGGAGGATGGCTTCTCTGGGACAAGGCCGCAGCAGAAGGCCTCCTGGGCGACGCCCCTCATTACGGACTGTCCCACAGCTGCTTGTCCAGAAAGGACGGAGTCTTCTGCGAGGCTTTCAGAGAGAAGGCCTTCGGGAGGGGTTATGAGCAGATTTCAGGAAGTAGGAAAATTCTATATTTCCATGTGATAACGGGAAAACATTCCAGAAACTTTAAACTTCAGTTGTTCCTCCCTGCCCCCCGCCCCGCCTACTCTGGTCAATGAAGACTTGCCTCAGCCTGAGTCCTCAGTCCACGTGCTAACACAGCTCAGAACTCGTGGTGGGAAACAGCCTGGAACCCAAGTTTTGGCCCAGCTCTGTTTCGGCCCCACAGGCTGTGGACAGCAAGGGTGGTCCCACCAAACTGCCCTAGACTTGGAGATGCGAGAGCAGAGTGAGTCGCCCACTCCCCCGCTCCCTTCTCAAGGGGTGGCCTCTTCCACAGCACTGACGTTTTCTGAATCTCAGGTTTCCATCCTTAAAAAGTGGGGCGATAACTACCTCTTTGGATGGCTGTCATGATGAGAAAAGAACGTCAGTGGTAACGCAGTTTTAACATAAAGAAGATTCTTGCAACTTAGACTTCACAGCCTTACATTATCAGCAGTGGTAGAAACTATGCTATATGTTTACCAAACTGGGCTGTTTCTCCTGGACACACAAGGAGACTATACTTCCCAGAATCCCCTACATCTAGGCGAGCTTCACGCCTGAGTTCTGGCCAATGGAATGTGGACCAAGGACATGGCCATCACCATCGGGCTGGCCATAAACACCGCCGAGCTCTGTCTTCTGCACACATACCTGGGAGTGGGTCACCGGGAGGCAGGTGACCATGGAGAAGAGGAAACAGCCTGGGCAGATGGGTGGAAAGACCCTGCTGCTGCTGCTGAGTCGCCTCAGTCGTGTCCGACTCTGTGTGACCCCAGAGATGGCAGCCTACCAGGCTCCCCCGTCCCTGGGACTCTCCAGGCAAGAACACTGGAGTGGGCTGCCATTTCTTTCTCCAATGCATGAAAATGAAAAGTGAAAGTGAAGTCGCTCAGTCGTCTCCGACTCTTCGCGACCCAGTGGACTGCAGCCCACCAGGCTCCTCCGCCCATGGGATTTTCCAGGCAAGAGCACTGGAGTGGAGTGCCATTGCCTTCTCCGGGAAAGACCCTAAGACCCTCCTCAAATGGGGGAGCAGGAAGCCACCTGTTGGCAGTTAATGGTGCTGTAAGAAATAGGTGCTCTCTGGTTAAGCCATTGAGATTTAGGAAGTGCCGGCTAAGGAACAAAACTGTATTATCCTGAGCAACACGTGAACAATTATGTGACTGCAGAGACATCTCACCCTCTAGGAGCTGGGTTTCTCAACTATAAAAGGGCACCGTGACATCTCTCCAATCCTCTCAGGGTTGGCATGAGGGTAAAAACAAGACAATCAGTCAGAAGCTATTATCCTGGGCTGCTCATCTGAGGATTTTTTTAAACTGAGGTGGAACTGATGTACATACTGTATTATATAAACTTCAGGTGTACAACAGAGTAATTCAGAGTTTTAAAGGTTAATTCCTGTTCATAGTTATTACCAAATATTGGCTACAATCTACGTGTCATACCATACACCCTTATAGCTTACTTATTTTATCCATAGCAGTTTGTGTCTGCTAAACCACTACCCCTATCTTGCCCTCCCCCCACCTCCTCACTGATCACCGCTAGTTGAGTCTCTATCTATGAGTCTGTTTCTTTCTTGTTATAGTTTCTAGTTTGCTGTGTTTTTCAGCTTCCCATATATAGGGGATGCAATACAGTATGTGTCTTTCTCTATCTGATTTATTTCACTAAGCATAATGCTCTCCAAGTCAACCTATGTTGTTGCAGAGAATCTTTCTTTTTTATGGCCGAGTAGTATTTCAGTGTGTGTGTGTGTGTGTGTGTGTGTGTGTGTGTGTGTGTGTGTGCCACAACTTTATCTATTTATATGTTGATGGACACTTAGGTTGTTTCTATATCTTGGCAACTGTACCATACTGAGCTGCATGTATTCTTTTTTTGAATTAGCATTTTCTTTTTTGTGATATATACCCAAGAGAGGGATGGCTGGGTCATACAGTAGGTTGATCTTTAGTCTTTCTGAGAAATCTCCAAATTGCTTTCCACAGTGGCTTCACCAATTGACATTCCCACCGACGGTGTCTCCACAGCCTCACCAACATTTATTATCTGTATCCTTTTGGATGACGGCCATTCTAACAGGTGTGAGGTATCTTTTCCTAACAGGCACGGTTTTCGTTTGAATTTCCTTGTAACTGGCGACATTGAGCATCTTTGCGTGCGCCTGTCGGCCGTCTGTATGTGTATGTCTTTGGAAAAATGTCTGTTCAGGACTTCTGCCATTTTTAAATTGGGGTGTTTGTTTTTTTGGCATTGAGGTGTATGAGCTGTTTATATATTTTGGATATTAGCCCCTTATGGGGTCACTTATAGCCCCTTATCGTTTGCAAATACTTCTCCCATTCAATAGGCTGTCTTTTCAGTTTGTTGATGATTGCCTTTGCTGTGGGAAAGCTTTTATGTTTAATTAAGTCCCATCCATTTATTTTTGGTCTTATTTCCTTTGTGTTAGGAGACAAATCCAAAAAGATGTGATTTATGTCAAAGAATGTTCTGTCTACATTCTCTTCTAGGAGTTTTATGGTTTCAGATCATAAATTCAGGTTTTAATCCATTTTGAGTTTATTTTTGTATATGGTATGAGGAAAATGTTCTAATTTGCTTCTTTTGCTATAACTGTCCAGTTTTCCCAGCACCACTTATTGAAGAGACTGTCTTTTCTCCATTACATATTCTTGCCTCTTTCATCACAGATTGAGCAAAAATGTATGGGTTCATTTCTGGTCTCCCTATGCTGCCCATTGATCTAGCTGTCTGTTTTTGTGCCAGTACCATACTGTTTTGAATACTACAGCTTTGCAGCTGAGAAATTTTTAAGAACACAGACACCTGAGTTTTCCGGGAAGCCCCATCTCCTGGTTGGTACCGCAGGGTGTACAATTTAAATGCTCCTCGGGTGTCACGGCAGCAAGCAAGCACTGAAAACCAGCATCGAACATATGAAACCACTCTGATAAATGAAAGGAACAAACGGCAAAGTCTTATACTCAGACGTGAGCACAGGATCATTTTGCAAGAAGACCAAACATTCATCAAGCTGGGCGGAAAGGGAAACGCTTGGGCAAGTGGATACAAGTCACACGGCTGTCCCTCTGAGTCACCACAGCTCACGACTCCAGGGGGTGCCACTCACATCCCCTCTGAGGGGGTTCCATGAAAGAGTGCTGTCAGACTGCTTTGTGACCCCCGGGATGACCAGACTCTGCTCAGAGTCACTTCCTGCACCTAAACAGTAGTTTAGAAGAGCTGGACACCGCGGTGAACGGCAGCAGGAAAAGAAAACCCAGGCCCCTTCCAGGGGAGGGGCCGTCACCCACCTGAGAAAGCCAAGCGGCTCTGCAGTTCAGATGCTGCCGCTGTCGTCCGTCGCTCAGCCGTGTCCGACTCTTTGCAACTCCCTGGGCTGCAGCACGCCAGGCCTCCCTGTCCTGTATCATTCCCTGGCGTTCCACCAGATACCCTGCCACGTCACCCAGGGTAACCAAAGACCCCCCCTCTACTGGGGCAGCTGTTAGTAGTCACAGCAATGACTGAGGGCTTCCACGTGCCAGACACCCTGCGAGGCACTCCACGTGGACTAACTCATCTAATTTTCACCAGAGCCCTACTGTGTATGACGTCCAAGGCTCAGCTTAGGCCTCCGTTTTCCAGGGAGGGACTGAAGCACAGAGAGGTTCGTGAACTTGGGCACCGTGCCACCAGCTGTAAGTGGTGGAACGGAGGCTTCGCAGGCCACGTGGCCACAGAGCCTGCCCTCGAGACCAGCTTATGTAATCCTTGACTTTGCTGGTGGGAGAGACCATCACTGGTGGAGCCCTTTTTCTGTGACTTCAAAGGAGGCTGAATTTAGCCCTGGAGCCCACCTGTGGCCATTCAGAAAGAGACTGGGAAGGAACCACGGATTGCAGAGCCCAGAATAACACCTATGGCTGCCTCCAGCCACTGAAGTCCACCTCCTGCTGCAGCAGAGGTCATCGTGGGGTCCACAGAGAAGACAGATTTTGACTCTGACTCAGTAGAATAGGAACCTTGAACCGCAACCTGCTGAGGTCCACCTAGCCTCAAGGGGAAACACCCAAGGTGGAAGGCCGCCATTGGTTAAGGTCTGTCCTCAGTAAGACCCTCTGCCCCGCTGCGAGCCACGTTCCCCGCCACTGGGCCTCAGCCCCGGACCCCTTGGCACGAACTCCTGGGCAGGTCCCGAGGTCTGGCTTCCTCCAGCTCCACCCTGGCACCCAAGCCTCCAGTCCTGCACACTGCACAAGATACGGCGGGGGTACGGGGGTGAGCGTGCTGCCCACCCCACGCTGGAGGATGCTCAAGAGTCAGGAGCCAGCGCCGGCCACGCCCCCACAGCTGCAGAAGGAACTCACTCCTCTTGGAAAACACACCACACAGCTGTTCAGGGTGAAGGTCAGGAGGGAGCAGAATGAAAACTCCACCACTTGGGTCCTCTCAGGCTCCCCTCCAGGGAAGAGGCAGGCCACACCTCACCCCGAAACCATGCCGCCTCCCATCTATGCCTCCACCCCCACTCTGGCCCCCCTGCACTTTCTCTCCTGTCTTCCTTCCTTCTAGCCTCTTTCCAGCATCTCCCAGGCCCCAAAACAAACAACTTTCTATGTTTACTTCCCAGGCAATGAACTTTCACTTTAAAACCATGAGAAATTGGATCTCAGGCTCTGCCCACAAGGACCAACCACCAAGCCTTTATCTCCCATGGCCCCTGTGAAACCAGAGTGAGGTCCCTCTGTGCAGACCCAGGCAGTGTGCTGGGGCCCCTGGACAGGGCTGGTCTCCTGCTCACATGGCCCAGCAGCTGTTCCAGCTGATTCCTCAGAGGAGAGCAGAATTCCACCAGGATCTAATCAAACGAGGTATCTCCAAGGGGTGAGAATTATGTTAAAAAGACCTCCAAGATGCGATCTGAAAAAGAGGCCTTTACATGTAATTGCAGCCGCTTTTTGGAAGCATCGACACTTGGAGAATAAGAATTGGTATCATGCCTGACAACACTTTCTGTAGGTCATGACATCAAGCTTTTTGTTTTTTTCAGGTCTGATTATACCCCATTTTTGAAGACAATGAAAACAGAAAAAGGCAGAAGAAAATTATATTTTTGACAATTACGTATTAATTATAAAAGAAGGCAAAGGTGCAGAGAGCCTATATTCAGGGAAATGCCCCATATTCAGGTAGCAGCTCTAGGCAGGCATTTATACTCAGTCGCTTCAGGCCTGTCTGACTCTCTGCAGCCCCGTGGACTGTAGCCCACCAGGCTCCTCTGTCCATGGGATTCTCCAGACAAGAATACTGGAGTGGGTTGCCATGCCCTTCTCCAGGGGATCTTCCTGACCCAGAGATTGAACCCACGTCCCCTGCATTGCAGGCGGGCTCTTTACCGCTAGGGCCATCTGGGAAGCCCATTAGCTCTATATGCATATCTAATAAGAAAAATTACAACATCTTTAAGAAGTAAAACGTTCTCCAAAGTCCTCCATATAAACTGCAGTCACTAAGCCTCATGAAGTTGGTGGCAAAATGCCAGATCATCTTATAGAGAAGCTTCAGCTCTGAAGGCAATCTTTGTGGCTTCAAACTGTGCATGCAGACATTCTTTAAAACCAATGCAGAGGCTGGAGGGCTATTATCTACCCTTGTTTTCTATGTATCAAAAATACAGCCATCACCAAAGCCACAGGAAGCTTACAAATTTGTATTTTCTGCCTTCAAACCCAAACCCTGGAAATTCAGCCTCAGTGTCTCCAAGAAAGCACTACCTTGAGAATACGCCTGCACTAACATCAGCAGAGTCCGTCCTGTTTAACACCCACCCTATTTAACGTGGAGTTAATACACCATTCCCAACATGAGCACAGGGTAAATGTTAGTCCTTCCTTCTCCCTCTTCAGCTCCAAGAACCAGGACGCAACAGACATGTCTCCTCTGGCAGCAACCTAGTACATGCAGTTGACTCATTAATGGATGAAAGAAAAGAAACCCAGGGACCAAAGACAGACAACGGAGCGCAGCCAAGATCAGCCAGGCCCAAGGCATGGTTTTAGCAATTCCATGACCGGGGCGTTAAGTCCACTGATTGGGGGGCGCTTAAACAGCAATATCTCACTGATACACTCAGCACAGGGACCAAACCTCTCTACCACTTTAGGAACCTAAAGTTCACCGTGTCTACAACCATCTCTACTGAACATGAGAGTCAAAGCAGTCCTGACAACCCACCCACACCCCCGACAGCCTCCCTCGTGGCTGCCTGAGCATCTTCAGGGTGTGGAATGGTCATTCAAGCATCAGTGGATCTCAAGTGAGAAACTGCACTACCGGTCTCGGTTCCCCAGCCCCACTTTATGCGTCGCCCAGGTACCTGTTCCATGGAAGATGGAGCACACGTCTCTACGCTTTGGCCATGAACTTGCTTGAGCAACACAATGAGCCAGATGCAACAGGGTATCTGTCTGCTTCTACCCCTCAGGAGACCTTGCCTGTGTCTGCCTGTTGTCTTGCCTTTCTACCGTGCCCGTGCAAAGGCCACGACCCCAGGTGAGGAGGAAGAGAAGGAGAGACGCTTGGAGCAGGGATGCACCAGCTAATGGGATAAAGAGGACAGCATAACATCAGCAGGAGCTGGCCAGCCAAGGAACCGACGGACAGCGCGGCCAGCCAAGGTCAGCCAGGCCCAACGCATGGTTTAGCAATTCTGTGACCAGGGCATTAAGTCCACTGACTCAGGGGCGCTTAAGTAGCAATATGTCACTGGTACACTCAGCACAGTCATCCCCCACCACAGACCACAGGGTGCTGCGTCAGGAAAGCACCAGACAGGCTCAGTGCTTGGAGAATCATGCCTGGTTGTGAGTGAGACTAAACTCATGAGACTTTGCTCTTAAAGCTCTCTTCGCTGTTCAAAACTTACAGCCCCCAAAGATCCACATAGGTTTAATGGCTTTCTTGCCGTCTTGTTGTCTGGGACACACACATTAGCTCAGATTTGCAAGCTGCAAGGTGTGCATTTTGGATGCTTTCCCAAGGCCAAGAGCCTGAGGGCTCCCCCTGTGGCCATCCACCCCCAGGAAGACCTTGGCTCTCAGGGGGAGACGCAAGCTGAGCAGTTCAGGTCACTTCAGCAGCACGTTCACGTCTCCCTGTGCTTACCACCTAACCTTCTGGAGACCTCGAAAAGGAGCCAAGCCCTCTTGAACACCTGTCTGAAAAGCCATACTTCATTCTTTCCCCCCTTTTCTTTTTTCCCCCTTCCCCTCCAAATGTCCCATTTGACTCCAAACTCAAGTCTCTGAGATGCCATGATGGGAGCTCCGCTGACCTTTGCAGAAGAGACAGTGACTCAGGCAGAATGGGGACGGATCAAGGGGAGAGCTCCTGTTCCTGGTCGGTCCTCCTTCCTTTGAAAGTCTGCTCCCGGATCCCTCGGGCACCCACCCCCTCCTTCTGCTGATGCTGGCATCCCCCCACTCTAAGGCAGAGATGACGACTTGAGACACATGTGGTACCCCTCCTCCACCCATCCATGACATCCGCTCCTCCAGCTCCAAAGGATACATACACAGCATCCTTCTCAGCACTGCTCCCACCAAGGGTCGGACTTCCTTGGTGGGACTTCCTGTGCTGAGTATGACTGTTTACCCAAGCTCCACAACATCCATTTATCTGCTTCTGCCCTGCAGGACAGCTAAACTCCATTTTTGAACTTAAAGTGTCTTTCAGTCCATGACACAACCCAGATTCATTTGCATCCCATCTCCTGTCTAAGCTCATGAAACTCTCAGAAGGTGTCCAGTATTTTCAGGATACCTATGCTAACCTAGGTGATGTGTGAAGAACTATACATATAGTAACAAATGAGACATAGTCAAGGCCTCTGGAAAGCCTTGTGCTTTAGAAAGCTTTCAGCCTTGAGGCACAGGGCTGAGCCATGTAGATCTCCCTGGCACTGATGCAGGTCTATAAAAGAAACCTCTGGGGGCAAGCCCTGCTTTTAGTGATCCACAAATTCTATTACAGTAGTAGATACTTACTCTGCTTAAGAGTAAGCTGGTCAAAGATATGAAAAAGTAGCCAAGACTTATTCTTCCCAGAATAAACAGCTGTGACTTGGAAAGTCTGAATATCTGTATCGCGCTAAGTATGGCTGTTTATCCAAACTCCACAAGGTCCACGATCTGTTTCTGCTTTGCAGGACCACTAAACTTTATAGCTAACTGCATTTTTGAACTGAAAGTGTCTATGTAACTTCTAAATATAGTAAAAAAAAAAAAAAAGTGGGTATGACTGCAACATTGAAAACATACACGTGGCAAAAGAAATACAAACATGTCAACATCAAACACCAAAGAGGAGCACAGACAGCAACACCGGGGGGGTTCAGAGACACCTGAGGCTCCGGCGGCGACGCCTGCAAAGCTTGCCCAGCACCCAGCTGCTCGAGCGTGCGCTGTAACCAACTACGCTTCAGCCTTTCTTTTTTTTTAAGGAAATCTTCTAGAGTCCCTTCCCCTCTCTTGCTTCATCTTTAAACGTTAATATAGGATTTTGCCTACTGTGAAAGTCGGTCAGTCGTGTGCGACTCTTTGCGACCCCATGGACTATACAGTCCATGGAATTCTCCAGGCCAGAACACTGGCGTGGGTAGCCTTTCTCTTCTCCAGGGGATCTTCCCAACCCAGGGATCGAACCCAGGTCTCCTGCATTGCAGGTGGATTCTTTACCAGCTGAGTCACAAGGGAAGCCCATGTAGCTTCCCTTGCGTATTAATGGTCTATAATATTTTCAGTGGAGACCAATCTGTAGGAACGTCTAACTCTTATCTTCACTTTCAGAAAGACAAAGAAGCAGTGTTTAGAAGTGGCAAAGGGGAGAGTGTCCTTGTCTGTCCGCTCACATCTCTCATAAGTGTCCTATATTAATCAATGTACTTCTGGCCTATCACTTTGCCTCTCACTGAATTCCTTCTGCACTGAGACCCCAAAAGCCTGAGCCTCAGTAAGTCCAGACACCAGATACTGAAGCCCCTACCAGGTGGGAGATGCTATCTGTAACGCTGCCCATAAGCATGCAGACTCTAGAGAAGTTGGAATTGGAAGGCTGATGATGCTGACTCTCACTTACCTCACCACCAACCAATCAGGAAAAGGTCCACACGCTGACCACACCCTCTGTGGACCACTGCTACAGAAAGAACTCTTCACTACCTACTCCCGGTGGGTGCGCAGGGGGGGGGGGGCAGTGTTGAGAGCATTAGCCCCCTGGGGCTCCCTTTACCTGGCAAAACAATAAAACTATTCTTTTCTACTTCAAGGCATCCTTCCCATAAGGAAGAAGTGGTGAAGGCCTTGGACGCCATCTAGCTCAACGACTGTCAAATACTCCTGTTGTGCCTTCTGTGGAGCCCCTGGGGACAAAAGAGATGCCTGGGCTGGCAAGGCAGAGTGAGGCTGGAGCTTCAGACCTCTGTCTGCACCTCCAGTGGCAGAGCCCTCTCCCAGGGACTCTAGACACTGTGCATCCTTAGAGGCCTTGTTCGAAGAAAGAGTTTAATAACTGAACATCACCTGGTCACATTCCCTCCACAGAATTCAGCAAGCTGTAGTTACGACTACAAATGATGGGTTTCTGATTAACAAAGACCTTGAGCCCCACGCTGTGTGGGGAAACGTCTCCAAACAGGGTCATACGTGTTCTCGCCACCTGGACAGCCAGGGGACGCTACAATGCATTGGGGCATGGCTTCAGAGCTCCCACGGTGACTTATCTTCAGGGCACCCAACACGAGACTGTGACTCAGGGCTGGGCTGGTCTTTGAGGAGGTGTGGGAGGGGAGAGGAAGGCAGGGCTGGAAGAGGGAGGGTCGAGTTCCCCGGGGTCCTGTGAAGACAGTGGTGGCCAGCAGTCGCCTTCAGGACAGCTGCCTCATTCCCTGTAACGTCCTTGTCCTCTCCTTTCTCCACATTTCTTCACCCCAGGACTGGACCTGACTCTGCAGGCAGCATGAACAGAGGATGGCTGCAGGGGTCAGGGGCTGGGCTCCCAGCGGGATAGCTGGTCTACCAGTCGTGTGGCCTGTGACAGCTCACTCAGGCTCCCTTCTCTGCAAACGCGATGGCTCACAGCCTGGCTTGCACTGAATCAATTAAAATGCGTGGAAGATTGTAAGTGCCCAGAATACATGAACTCTGAACATTTTCCTTTGGTTCCAAACCCTTCTTTTCAAAGATGAAAACGCTGAAGCCAAAACAGCTTCCCAAGGTCAGGAGTCTAGAAGCCTCAGCTCTTCTGATGGAAAAACCAGAACTTTGGCATGGAGTCTTTCTGGTACGACGCCAGGCCCCAGGCCCCAGGCTTGCAGGAAGATCATCCTTTCCTGCTGGAGAGCACAGAGGTAGGGCTGTCAGCCAGAACATCTCTGTGGAAACAAAGCCAAGTCAGGATCGCAGGCACCTTCCATCAGGGCCGAGGTCCTCCTCCTGTGAGCAAACGAGGAACCAAAGCCCCTGGAGACGCCCGTGATTCACCATCAGCACAAAGCAAATGAGAAGCCAGAACTCCATCCACTTGCTGGTACCTGTGCCAAGTTTTATGGTCTTTGGGGAAATCATATCAGCACCTTGATGTGAAGTGAAAATCAAAATATTTAGTGCCAGTGAAACAAGGTTCCTTAGTAATTTTCCCCACTGGCTCTGACAATCCTAAAATATATTTGTGGTCAAAGGAAACATTATCATGCCTAGAACTTACTCCCATCCCCATCCATTTAAGTCATAAATGCTAAACACATACGCACTGTACACATTACACAGCAAAGCTATTTAGACTTACTTTCCCGACTCTCTGAATATAAATTTTCCACCTTTGAGGAGTTTCATTAAGAATGCCATTTAATCTTGTTTCTCCAGCCAAACTGAAATTACAGAATGATGTGAGGTAGCCTAGACGTCAACTATGAAAATGGTTATTTTTAAGGCGCTGACTGCCCTTGATTGAGCCTCTGTTCCCATCACAGGGAGCACCATGAGCACGCAGGAAAGTTACCTGAAAGAATCAGCAGGTTTAAACAGTAAGTGCCACCTGGACTCAGAGAAGCAGGACTCGGGGAGCACCCACGCGCCGGTGAGGTTTTGCACATTTGGTGCAGAAAGGCGGAGTGAATGAGTGAGATACTAGAAACAGGTATCCTGGAAGAGTTGGCATTGTCCTCTCCGTAAGTTTTCTGTACAGGCAAGGGTGGAGGCAAGGGTTAATTACAGCTAAAAGCTGTGCACTCAGAGAGCCCAGCCCAAAGCAAGGAGCCTCAAGACACCCCTCGTGATCCCGAAGTGTTGATGCACTTGGAAAAGGTAATACCACAGGCAAACTATGCAGCTCAGACTCAGAAAACCGGACCCGCGGTGCCTGGTTCTCCTTCCAGCGGGGCTGGGCTGCTCACGCCATGTCTGGACGATACTGTGACTTCCACCATAGCTCCCAGGAGGCATCTGGGATGGACAGGCCCCCCACTGCAGTGTTCTTGCCTGGAGAATCCCACGGACAGAGGAGCCTTGTGGGCTACAGTCCACAGAGTCGCAAAGAGTTGAACGCAACTGGAGCGACTTGGCACGCATGCACCATAACTCAGCCAGGGCTTCTGGAGAAGGAAGCGGTCATCAGCCGCGTTCAGTGAACTAGGAGTCCCACAAGACTGCCCTGGCTCCCTCTCCACCCACTGCCTACAGTTTCTAAGTTAATGAACAAAAGAGAACTTTCATCAATGCCGAGGCATGACGGCCTGTCCATCTGTTCAAAAATATTTACCGTGCACTATAAAGGCTGGGGCACAACGGAAAGCTAAGTCCTCCTGGAGCAAACAGCCTCAGAAAAAGGATGCACAATTCTACAAACACCAAGTGCTATGAAAGTGTAATAGGAAAATGTAAGTCAGTGGGGGCATTTAAGTAATAGGGAAATGAGCTCAAGAGTGTCTTTAAAACCACGAACACTGCTGCTAAGAAGAAGGAAGTCAGCACGTCCTCTCTCGGGGCAAGTGAGCGGGCTCATTAACGGGTTTCGACAACGCCCTCTCTCAGGCCCGTGGCCACACTCCCTCTGACGTTCTCCAGGATCATTAAGGTCTATAATGAGGTTGTAGAAGCAGACACCCCAACGTTTTGAGTCTCCGTACCAGGGCGTTAATTGCCTTGAAGGATTTGGAACGATATTTCCCCTCACATAGGTTTTTAACAGCCCAAGGATAGACTAAGGATCCAATTGTCCAATTTAATAAAGTAATAAAATGATCTAATAAAATAATAACTATGGTTGCTGAGAACTTAGAGCAAATATTTACCATGTCATTGCATTCTCATAGTATGACACCAAATGTAGAATATTTGATCAGCTGTTCAGGAACTTATCTTTCAATGACTTTCTTACACGTTGAATGCCTTGGCAGATTCTCTGTGCAGTTTGACATTTTCTCTTCCTTTTTTTCTCCTCCTAACAAGAGATGTGTCTTTGTGAAGCTGAACTGGGACCTGTAACCTTTTCGAGGTCTCACTTTGCTAAAGTGTACGATGAAGGATGCTAGATTAGACGATGCTGACGGCCCTTCAGCCCTCACACCCGTCCTGTGGTGGGAGCAGGGGAGAGCGCCGCTGGACTTGACAAAGGATGCTGCTGCCTTCCCCGGGGTACCCACGGGGCTCCGGCCCCTCCCACACTCAGTTCTCACTCACATCCCTTTATCAGAAAAGCGTTCCATGACCTTTCTTTCTGAACTGGACTCTTCCCATCACTCCCTGTTCCGTCTTTATTTTTCTTCTTAGCACTTGTCACCACTTGACAAGTGTTTCCCTTATTTTCTGCTCTTTAATTGCAATGTAAGTAGCCTGAACGTGGGACATCGTCTCATCGGTACTCAGGTGCATCTCCGCCCGTAAGCACTGCTGGGTATTGTGGGTGCCCAGGAAACCCTTGTTGAAGGTTTGATAAATGCATCTGCCAGATCTGACCATCAGCTGACTTAATTTTTGTAGCACCTAAAATAAGGAAAATTCTGTATTCAGATAAGATGATTAGCTCTTTTGAATATAAAACAGGCACGTGTGAGAGTGTGTGTGCATTTATACTAAGGCGTAAGTCAGCCTCTCTTTTAGGAGGGAAGGCAGTGAGCATGGAAACAAGCCTTCAGCGATGGCCCGGTGAATGCCCAGCTAAAGCAATATTGTACGAAGTTAACACGCACCGAATGAAACGGACTTGAACAGGGCATGTCATGCACTCACTCACCAGATAAACAGAGATTACAGGAAATGGGTTCTTAAATGTAGAAATAGTAAACAAGGTTCCCAGCGTGATCTCAGCCCTGAGGAGTTTGGGTCAGCATATCTGGAGCTGACACCTGGGCAGGAGAGCCAAGGAGGGGGCAGCAACCTCAGATCCAGCCTGATAGGGAAGGGGGCAAAGTGAAGGCGACTCTTCAGAGTGGGGGGATGCATTACCCCATAGCCGCTCCATCGCACGGCAAGGCTTCCCTCCGCTTCAACCAGGAGAGGAAGCTATGATTCCCATCGTGAGACCTGCTGGGCGTCTCTGTCCCGTGGGTTGCAGTGTAACATACAAAGATGTAACGACTCGGGCATCCTGAAGGAATCGTTGGAGTAGTTGAAAAGGCAGCTTGGTGGGATTACAGGCATGAGAGAGAGAAAGTGTTCATCACTCATTCATGTCCGACAGTGATCCCATGGACTATTCTCCAGGCCAGAATACTGGAGTGGGTTGCCACTCTCTTCACCAGGGGATCTTCCCAGCCCAGGGATGGAACCCAGAATCCAGGTCTCCTGCATATAAGGCAGATTCTTTACCATCTGAGTTACCTGGGAAGCCCCATGACAGTGAGAGAGACAGGAAAAGAGAGATGTATAAATGTCTTTAATTCAAAGGGAACACTGCCTCTCCCAAAATTACCTTGTCATTTACTTCTGGGACTCTGCCATGCTTAAGGGCAAGTCTGATCTGTAGGTAACCGCAAAGGGGTCTCCACATTTCTGAAATACAGGCAGACACAGTCAGTTTCCTGACTTTTAGAACAACTTTTTTTTTTGAATCATCCATTCTGAGTATGTGTTTTATTTATTATTCTGGGCATCAAACAATTTTGTTTTTTGCAAACATTGTCCATTGGGGAGATTTAAAAAACTTGAAAACTTCAAAGTTATTCAAAAGGCTCGAAAAGAAATTACCCAAGACGACTACCATGGTAATGAGTTTGCAAGGGAAACACACATTCCAGTGGGTAGTTTTCTGTTCTGTATTTTGCCCCACAGATAATTTACGATACATTGTAGCTGTAAAACATCGATACATGAGATGATGGGCTTATTTCATTTTAACCTAAGTGGTTGATGCCAAACGCTGGGGTGCTGGGGACAGCTGTGCCTGTTGGGACCGAGATGGCCAGAGGTTTTCCCGAGAGAAGCACTGTGAGATTCAGCCCTAAAGGATACGTAAGTGAGAATGGGCATGTTTTCTCTGCCTCTGTGTCTTTTTAAGACAGAACGAGTTACTTAGCTAATGGAAATATTTTAACATAATAATTAAAAAAAAAAGCCCAGCCACGTGGGTGGGGTGGGAGGGGGGCTCCACAGGGAGAGGATAAAGCTGATTCAGCCTGCTGCACAGCAGAAACTAACACAACCTTGTAAAGCAGTTATCTTACAATTAAGCAAAAATCTCAAACCCAGTCACAGAACGCTATTTTTTTTTATCTTGCACAATTTATCTCTTCAGACCGAATGAAATGAAAATAGATGCTTGCTTCCTTCCAGTCCGGCCTGCTTCTTCTTTCTTACGCTCCACGGTCACAGCCAGAGCACCTCTCGGACCCTCGTCCATCACCGCCAGTGCCCGCCTGGGCCCCTGCTGTGTGTTATCAGAGGCGGCAAAACCAAGGCCCAGGACTTCCCAGGTGGTGCGGGCGCTGAGACGCCCTGCTCCCATTGCAGGGCGCCCGGGGAACCCTGCCCAGGGAACCAGATCCTACATACTGCAACTAGGAGTCCGCAAGTCACAACCAAAGGCCCTGCCGGCCGCAACCAAGACCCAGCTCAGCCAAAGAGATAAAAGTAGATTAAACACTTTTTAAGGAAACAAAAGGCCGACCATGAGCCAGGAAATGACTAGACATTGGCTTTACAACACCACCTACTTAGACACACAGGCGTGGAGGCTTCGGTCAAAGCTCCTTCTGTTAAGTAAACAGTGTGGCTCATGAAGGCCACACAGATTTGAAAGGATGATGACCAAGAAGGCTTCTTGGAGGAAGCGATGCTTCATCTGGATTTTGAAGGTAAACGGGACTACATCTTCCATCTGAGGACTTGACTCCTTCTTAGAAGTACCTTTTCTGATCACACTGAATTGCCAGTAGGTGCTGCCCTCACATTCTAAGGACGGCTGCATGGAATTTCTTTTTGAAAAGAAGAGAAACACCAGTCCAGCTGCTGCTGCTGCTGCTGAGCCACGCAGTCACGTGTGATCAGGCACGTACTTCACTGCACCCCAACACCACACTGCAGCTGCCTTTGTTCCATCTGAAAAGAAGGCTGGAGAGCGCTCGCTAGCTGCAGATGCCTGCAAGGGGCTGGTGGGCCAGGTGAGCTCTGCGGAAACCCCACCCCTGCTCCCCCACCCGGGTCTCGGCCGCCAGGAGGCTGAGCGCCCCACCTGAGCCGGAAGCCTGGCATCTGCCCTGAAAGGGACGACTGCCTTCTGATTCCTGTTCCTTTCGGGCAAGTTCCTGCCATTATTTCCTTACAGGTTTGGAGGACACTGTATGTTTGAAGCTTCTGAACCATCTCATGTGGAAAAGGCAGCCTCAAACCAGAGATCTCAAGCTGGATCACATTTCACCAGAAGGATGCCAGACATCTGCTCAGAGCAAATGAAAAGGCTGGAAGCATCTTCTAAAAACAGGTAACTGGGACTTCTCTGCAGGCGCGTTTTGTGAGAAGGATGAATTTATTTTGTCACAGGCACTACAAGAATTTAAACAATTCATTGTTGAATCACTAAGTCTCAACTGGCTCTTTGTGACCCCAGGGACTGCAGCCCAACGGGCTCCTCTATCCATGGTATTCTTCAGGCAAGAATACTGGAGTGAGTTGCCATTTCCTCCTCCAGGGGATCTTCCCGACCCAGGGATCAAACCCACATTTCCTGCATTGGCAGGCAGCCGCCAGGGAAGCACAAACTTAATTCATATCTGATGTCAACATGAGTTTTGACTTGTATTTCAGTTAGGAAAAAAATTACTTCCTAACAAGAAATTAGAATTTTAGGAAAGAGCTTTTAATGAAAAGAAAAGAAAAAAAAAACACACCAGAAAATGAGTTTATGAGCAATTTCTAACAGATGTTTGGAAGTCGTTAAGGATGCAGCCAAATCACTGCAGCTCTATGTTTCAAAATCTAAATCTACAATCATTCTTCATCAGATGGATGTCTTTGGATTCCGGTAAACAGGGCACAACAATTATCTCAGATATACCTAAAATAGCTAATGGAAAAATAGCTAACGGTTTAAAAAGTAGCCCCGAGAGAACTTCCGGATGCAAACTAGCATATACAGATTAGATAAATAACAAGGCCCTACTGCATAGCACAAGTGACTATATTCACCATCCTATGATTAAAAAATAATGGAAAGGAAGATGAAAAAGACGCTGATGCTGGGAAAGATTGAGGGCAGCAGGAGAAGGGGGCGACAGAGGATGAGATGGTGAGACAGCATGACCAACGCGGTGAACGTGAGTTTGAGCAAACCCCAGGAGAGAGTGAAGGACAGAGGGGCCTGGTGTGCTGCAGTCCATGCGGTCGCCAAGAGTCGGATGCAACTTAGCGACTAAGCAACTAAGTCACTTTTCTATGGAGCAGAAATTAACATAACACTGTAAATCGACCATACTTCAAAAACAGAAAATTTAATAAAAGAGGCCCCTGACAGAAACGTGGCATTGCACTTAGCCAGCAGCTGCCAGAAGTTGCATTTAGCCCTTTAACAAAGATGGGTTGCGTCTGGGGCCTAGAGGTGCTTCCCTGAGTCCAGGCAGAGGATGTGTTGCTGACTGTAGTCTACCTTGCAGTCTGGCTTAGAACCTGGCCCAAGTAACGCTGGAGAAATACAAAATGGTCAGTCCTACTGAAGCGAGGGTAGAAGATACGAAGGATGAGCAAGGTTATTGAGGTGACCTGACTCTGGGTCCAGAACTCACACACACAATTTATTTCCAGCCTCAGTCGTCCCATCACTTGTCCGTGCATTAGGAAGAAGGGAGGTGTCGGGGGTGGTGGGGACTGGAGAAGAGGACAGCGTGAACACATACACTCTTCAAAGTTACAGCCTCCTGTTTGAACAGTAACCAGTTGTGGTTTGCTGTGATGTGCTGCTCAGGCTGATCCATCACAAAAGATGCATTAGTCAGGAATAGAACTGGAAGAATCTTGGAGCAGGATTTCCTAAGGTACCCTGGGCTCTGGGCAGACAACTCCTGCACAAGACTTCTCCTCCAAGTGAAGTCAAGTTTAAATCAACACTGCTGTCAGGCTTGAAGAAGTCAAAGAAAGACAGGCTTTTGAAGATGACAGGCTCAGCGCTGGTGCTGGCTCCATTGTTTCAGCAAACATTCGCCCGTCCATTCACTGAATCAGCACTGTCAAAGCGCCTGCCTTATATACACGCATGAAAGGAAAGAGAAAACAGGCAAGGCAAGGCAGGGAGGGAGTGATGCTGGCTCTCCAGGGCTGGGAGCTTAAAAAGAACTTCCGGAACATGATGGGGTGGAGTCAGCGTGTCCCACACAGACTGCTGTCTGAGGGGCACTCAGACTCAGTGGGGCTGTGTCCTCAAAACAGGTCCCTTGGGCACTGAATGGCCTTAGAGGCTTGGCAGAAACTGGGACGTAAAGACAGGTGCATCCAGAGTCCAGAAGCTATAAGTAAATGAACAGCAGTTTAAGCCAGGAAAGAAGACTCTGGCTACGGAAAACCAAATCTTTAAACCAAAGTTTAACCCAGGAAAGAAGACGCTGGCTACAGAAAACCAAATCTCCTTTTTTAAAAAAAGTTAACATTTGTTTTAATTGCAAATACATAATTTTTCTTAGAGTAGGTACTAGAAACTTACAGAGGAATTTCTTAGTTTTCCTTGAATGTTTACTTTCTTCTAAAAAACTATTGAATTCCGGAAAACTCAAGTTGGAGCGTGAAGGTTTCCACCCCATTTTCCATTTTAAGAGAGAAAATGACACGAGAAAGATCACTCTAAAATAAACACAGATATTTTACAGCCTTTGATTCCCAAATGGAAGAGGCAGATCAGAGTGATCCCAGTGCCTCCTCAGAGGGCAGCGAGTTCAGTCTTTCCGCCTCATATCCACGTGGGCTCTCTCCTCCACCTGCGGCCCCACCCTAGCCCGCCCATCTGCTCTGGGTGCCGAGACAGTCGCCTGCCCACAGGTTGGCAGCAGGCTTCCCGTCTAAACGTCGTGGTCTGCACCTGCCCTCATTGTTCCCCGGAGCTCCAAGAGCCCTTCTTCTCAGGGTAAGGACACACTCTTTGTGGGCTTCGCACCCTGACATTCTGCACCCAAAACATTCTCAGCATTTAACAATCCAGCTGTTGCTGGTGCTGTTCAGCCACTCATTCATGTCCAACTTTTTAGCAACTGCCAGGCTCCTCTGCCCATAGCGTTTCCTGGGCAAGAATACTGGAGTGGGTTTTCATTCCTTTCTCCAAGGGATTTTAACCAAACCAGGGATGGAACCTGCTTGGCAAGCAGATTCTGGACTGCTGGGCCACCTGGGAAGCCCTTTAAAATTCCAGAGGGAACAAAAAATTTGAATCCACTTTCAGCAAACAATGGAAATATCCTAAGATGGGATCCAGATACTATGTTTCCAAAGCTCAATAAACTCTGAAGCCTTCCCTTCTTCTTCTTTGCTTCAATGAGCTTTATCATGGGTTATAAAAGAAATGGCAATTAGGTGAGGTGATGGATCTCAATCAGCCCTACTGTGGCAATGCTTGGCAACACACAACTGTGTCTCTTATCATCACATCACACTCCTTAAACTTACATATGTTATATTTCAATTATATCTCAATAAAGCTGGGGGAAAAAAGGAAATAAAGGTTTCTCCTCAAAAATAAATTTTAAAATTATGGTTCAAATGTGGACAGGTTGCCCACTCTTCTCTGAGCCTCTGAGCCTGTAATTCTAAGACAAAATCTAGATCCCACCAGTGATCCACGCCAAGGATCCGAGAATGTCATCGTCTAAAGAAACGCGAATATCTCCTGTCTTTGCCCTCCTGTGGAATTATGCAGCCTGTTCTTGAAAGTCATCCCACGTTCCCCAAGAGATAACAATTGGTACTAAGGGCCATAATCCTCCCCCAGATGACCCCAGTCTGAACCCTGCCCCTCCACCCCACACTGGAAGCCTCCCGCTTTTCCCACTGCGCTCTGGAGGTGACTGCAAGTCCCTGGGCAAAGGGAAAAGAAGAAAAAGAGGCGTCCTTTTCAGAATTTAAACTGCTGTCCTCAGCTCTAGTGACTCTGGGAGAATACCTTGCGGGTACCGGAGTCACCCACGCAGCCAGGGGCGAGACTCCGGGACTGGTGCAGGGGTCGCCGGGGGTGTGGTCAGGAGGCGGCCCCTCTGTGGGTGGGGTGGTTGTGGGCGGGCTCATCTGACACCAGGGCCCAGCACCAGAGAGGCCCAGCGCGGAGCCCCGCGGCTCCTGACCTCTCTTCCCGTCCCTCCTCCCATGCCCCGGGCAAGCTGGAGACCGAGCTGACAGGCCGCTGCTCCTGGAGACAGGGGCCCTGGCCAGGACCGCCTCCATCAAGCGCCTCTGACTCCCATCTGGATGCGCACACACACGAGCTTTCACACTTACACACTCACCCACTTATAAACACACTCTTACACCCGCACCCATGCAGACACCCACGCACACAGACCCCCAGACAGATACATACCCACTCAGACACCCACGCACACACACACACCCATACAGACACCCATGCACACACACCCCCAGACAGACATATACCCACTCAGACACCCACATACACAGACCCACACCCACAGACTCACACCCACACACGCAGACCCACACCCGTTTACACACACACACACACACATCCATACAGACCCACACCCACTCAGACACCCCACACACAGACCCACACCCACTCAGACACCCACACACACAGACCCACAGCCACTCACACACACACACACACACACACCCCATACAGACACATACCCACACCCACAGACTCACACCCACACACGCAGACCCACACCTGTTTACACACACACACACCCATACAGACCCACACCCAGACACACACACACCCATACAGACCCATACCCACGCACACACCCACAGACTCACACCCACTCACCCACGCACAAAGACATAGACCCACTCACACCCACTGACACACCCACACCCACTCACCCACACTGACACATGCACACTTATTCACACCCACGTAAACCCATGCAGCGCTGCACTCCGAGGACCCTGTCCTCACCCCTCGCCCACTGCGATCTCTTGGAAGAGAACAGGAGGGTTTATCTCGGGAAACGCACACCAGTTCCCCCTACCAGGATGAAACGTTGATTTGATTTCTGTACAAAGAAAGCCCTGTTTAATGAACTGAGTAATCCATCGCCCACCACCCTCCGCCGCCACCGCCTCCGTGATTCACGCTCACACCTTTCGCTGACTCCTCAGCTTTTACGTCCTGGAAAAGCATTGCAATCTCCATAGTAATTTGGACTTCACAGAAACTGCGTTTCCGGGACTCATTTATTCCACCGATTTACTGCTGGGATCTCCGTAATTCCTCATTCCTCATTTCTCTGATATTCTACACGCATTAAAAAGCAAGTCCAGTCCCAGCAGCTGGGGCCATTCCTGCCACGCAAGTGCCCAGACCTGGGCTCCCAGCGCCCCTCTCCAGAGCCACCCTGGGGTCCCCCACGAGGCAGCCCTGTGCCCTCCTGGCCTGCAGGGGGGCCTGGGAAGATCGCCCTTCCTGACCCTTCCCCCGCTTGTTTCCTCAGCAGTCTGGTGACATTCAAGTTTGCAGAAATGGCGGGTGAGAGCAGAACTCGGTAGACAGCGGAAAGTGTCAGCCTCCACCCTCTGTCCCAACGAATAGAGGTAACTGTGCATCTCTTCCCGTCAAGACACACGCGCCCACACAGCCGCAGACGCACCCCTTACCAGTGTGCCGGGGAGACTGGAGGACACCGTGGTGTCCACTTTCTGATGGGCTGCGATCAGGAGGGGCATGCTGGCCATGCCCGGCCGCTCAGCACACTGGCATCCAGACCCCAGGGCGGCTCGTCGCGCCCACTCCAGCACCGTCAGCCCTCCTGGCCGGTGCGCGGAGCAGAAGCCGCCAGCTTCTTGTCATCCTCAGGCTGATCCATCACCTTCCACGCCCGCCCTCCCTTCTCCATGAAGGAAAAGAGAGAAGGCAGGCAAGACGGAATTCACCGAGAAAGTCCCACCCTCGCTGCCTGGGAGTCTCCTGACAGCCAGGGTCCTGAGAGAAGGTGCCCAGCAGGTCTCCACCTGCGATGGCATCAGTTTTCAGGGTTCGGGTCCTGTTCCCCGACTGAGCTCCTAATGGCATCCTGGCTCCCCTTGCCTCCATTTCCCTCCAAGCTTATCCCTCAGACCAGTTCCATTCTGGCCTTTGACACAGCACCCACCCCACCACCACCATGTGGATGCGGCTGCCTGGGTGCTTGTAAATTACACCCGGTCCGTAAATTACACCTCAGACGGAGGTCCCTCAGCTCTGAAGGAGGATACGGTTTTATTTATGCTGCACTTACACACCTGCATATTGGACTCTATATTTAAATCAGACAACAAATCAATGGTACCAAGAGGAGGCAGATGAAAAAAAAGGCCTGCCTGTCGTCCCCATAGGCACAGAGCTTCGGGACTTACTGCCAGCCTTTGCTGACAACTCACCCTTGGAAGGAAGGTCAGTGCTCAGAACTATGCACCACTCCACCCAGCCACTGCTCGCGGACCAAACTCACCCCAAGTGTTCTGGGGTCCAGAGACGAAGCTTTCAGATCCAGCTGGAGATGGAAGGCGACTGACATTTAGTTTAGTTGTCTAAGAGGGGGAAAAAAATGGTCTGGCTTCGCTCCTTTTCATGTCTGCTAATTTGGGGGGTTAATTCCAAGAAGATGCTTCTCCGCTTTCTGGATGGGGAGTCTCCTCACCTCCTTCCCCATGAGGGGCAATAAGCTCCTAGGACGAGTTCTGTCCTGAGACGACATGAAACTACCTGCTTTGTTGCTGCTGTTCAATTGCTCAGTCGTGTCCAGCTCTTTGTGACCCTATGAACTGCAGCACGCCAGGCTTCCCTGTCCATCACCATCTCCCAGAGTTTCCTCAAACTCATGTCCATTGAGTCAGTGATGCCATCCAACCATCTCATCCTCTGTTGTCCCCTTTTCCTCCTGCCTTCAATCTTTCCCAGCATCAGGGTCTTTTCCAATGAGTCGGCTCTTCGCATCAGGTGGCCAAGGTATTGGAGCTTCAGCTTCAGCATCAGTCCTTCCAATTCCAATTACTATTCAGGGTGGATTTCCTTTAGGATGGACTGGTTTGATCTCCTTTCTGTCCAAGGGACTCTCAAGAGTCTTCTCCAGCACACATCGGATGATTTTTTTTAAAGCTGCTCTGTTCGCATAGGGCGACCCAATAGCTTGCGATTCAGCATAATGAAAAGGCACTGAAGCCCCAGTAACTATACCAGGAGTCTCCTTGGGTTCAGCAGTTCATGAACGGAAAACTTGTAAAAACAACATTTCTTACGATCTGCTGCTTGCCTTTGATGAGTCAGCAGGGGAGATCCGTGAAACTCAAGAGCATGAAATTTCACATCTTGGTGCATCACAACTTTTATCAAATGATAAATGACATCTAATCAAATAAAAAATATATAGTCACTTTCTAAATAACCTTGCCTGTCAAAATATTAAACAAATCAAACCACACAAGCCTTCCTCAGGGATGATATGACTTAACTACAAGCTCATTTTATCAGCACGTCTTTTTCATTCATTTTTCTGAAGTTTCAGCCCAGCCCTGTGTCAGGCGCATAAAGAGAAATGTGCCGCATGAATGTCACTTCCCCAAGAATTTACAAATGGTCTGACTAGCTTTCCTCAGAAGACGTGTACAGTATCTCACTGTTGTTGTTGTTCAGTCACTAAGCTGTGTCCGACTTTTTGTGACCCCATGGACTGCAGCACGCCAGGCTTCCCTGTCCATCACCATTTCCCAGATTTTGCCCAAACTCATGTCCATTGAGTTGGTGATATCATTCAACCATGTCACCCTCTGTTGCCCCCTTCTCATCCTGCCCTCAACCTTTCCATGGTGGAATTTAAACCAGTTGTGACGTTTTCAGTATACATTTGACTATGCTGAAAAATCAAGAACTTACACGCTTCTAAAGGTGAAGCTCACCAGTGACTCTGGCTGAAAACTGAGTTTGGTGTTGCCGTAGCACACTGACCTGGACAAAGATCACACCAGTTCCTGTGTGATTTCTGTGCTTCTCCACTCCTTGCTCTGGCTCATCATATAACGAATCCTTTCAAGTGGGGACTGAGACAGAGGGTTAAATTCTATTTGCCCAATCTTATTTTCAGGGCGCTTTTTCAGATCTGCAAGAACTAAGCAAATGCTAGCTGAATCACATCTTAATTAAAGATGTCATGTCCAGTTTGGAGCGTACAGAAGTAAGATGAACAGATCTTGGAAGGAGTTTAGAGGAAGCCATAAAAAATTAGTAACATTACTTATTTCTCGACTTAGACAAATAGACCAAAGGCAATGATAATTTCTGAGGGAGACATGATTGCTTGGAATCATTTTGCAGTAGAGCAATTTTTCTGCATGAAGACATCTTTTAAGAATGACACATGGATATGTATTTTTCATTGATAATGGAGAATGAAAAGGAAAAGAACTCAGTTTGAATTTCAGCAGTAGGGCTGCTGGTCAGACCCCAGTGGAACCAGAGACTTTTCTCTTTGTCTCTCTTTGGAGAATTTCTAAACAGTGCATTTATTGAGTGTTTGCTTTGAAAGAGAAGTTAGTATTTACCTTTGTGATCAATCAGGTGCCTGGGTCGCACGGAGTCGGACACGACTGAAGTGACTTAGCAGCAGCAGTAGCAGAAATAAGACCCGGGCTTCCCAGGTGGCGCCAGTGGTAAAGAGCTCGCCTCCCCGGCCGGTTAGACGTAACAGACTCAGGTTCGATCCCTGGGTGGGGAAGACCCCCTGGAGGAGGGCACGGAACCCACTCCAGTATTCCTGCCTGGAGAATCCCGTGGACAGAGGAGCCTGGCGGGCTACAGTCCATAGGGTCGCAGAGTCAGACACGACTGAAGCGAGTTAGCATGCACGCATGCAAAAGTAGGACTCAGCTATAGTTTAGACTGCTGTTACGGATGCCTGGAGAATCCCGTGGACAGAGGAGCCTGGCGGGCTACAGTCCATAGGGTCGCAGAGTCAGACACGACTGAAGCGAGTTAGCATGCACGCATGCAAAAGTAGGACTCAGCTATAGTTTAGACTGCTGTTACGGTCATTTTTCTCTTCCCCAAAGACTTCTCCTCAAAGGACAATTACGGACTGACAAGATTTTCCTACTCAGATACCTTGCAGTAAGACATACTGCTCCAGAATCTAAATTTCACCAACATCAGAGAAACACCAAAGTCCATTTTTTCCATCTACCCCAAACTGTCAAATGCCCAGTGAAAGAAACTGCGATGGCTTATTCCCCGACACACTGCATGGTTTCTACCTCGTTTCTCTGCTCTTCTGCTCAGTTATTCCATCTCCACTGGAATGCAGAATGCTCAGTTTTCCCACTGGATTTAGTGACCCAAATCATATCTTGAGTACACAAGGAAATTAAAAAAAAACAAACATGATACAAACCCAGCCCCTCCTTCCTTCCTGTCCTCACGTCCTCTCTGGCCTGGAAGAGTGGGGTCTGGACATCTGGGAAGGACCAATGTCCCACGGCCACTGGTCATAGCATTGTGGATGGTGCCCCCACATCTCTCTCCTCCGCTCAATGCAGAGGGTGGCAGGAAGTGGGCGTTCAGTAAACAGAATGAACGTGACCGAGAGATCCTTTAAAATCGATTAAAATCTTCCCATTGCTCTGAATGTGCACAGACATTCACAGAATTCACAGAACGTGTTCATTCCTTGCAGCCGCCAGAGCTGATGGCAGAGAGGAGTCTCTGCAAGGTCCCGCTCAAAGCTCTTTTTGTTAACTGAAGTGTACTTGACTCACAGTGCTACACAGCACAGTGATTCAGCCATATATGTTTATTCTTTTTCAGATTCTTTTCCATTATAAATTATCATAAGTTACTGACTTATATACCATAAGGTGAGGCTTCCTCGGTAGCTCAGATGGTAAAGAATCCACTTGCAATTCGGGAGACCCGGTTCAAAGATTTTATTTTCGTGGGCTCCCAAATCACTGCGGATGGTGACTGCAGCCATGAAATTAAAAGATGCTTCCTCCTTGGAAGAAAAGCTATGACAAACCTAGACGCCATATTAAAAAGCAGAGATATTACTTTACAGACAAAGGTCTGTCTAGTGAAAGCTATGGTGTTTCCAGTAGTCATGCATGGATGTGAGAGCTGGACCATAAAGAAGGCTGAGTGTTGAAGAATTGATGCCTTTGAACTGTGGTTCTGGAGAAGGCTCTTGAGAGTCCCTTGGACAGCAAGGAGATCTGACCAGTCCATCCTGAGATCAGTCCTGAATATTCATTGAAAGGACTGGTGCTGAAGCTGATGCTCCACCTGATGCGAAGAACTGATTCATTAGGAAAGACCCTGATGCTGGCAAAGAGTGAAGGCAGGAGGAGAAGGGGACGACAGAGGATGAGATGGTTGGATGGACATGAGTTTGAGCAAGCTCTGGAAGATGGTGAAGGATAGGGAAGCCTGGTGTGCTGCAGTCCAAGGGGTTGCAAAGAGTTGGACATGACTGAACAACAATTTTATATATAGCAGTGTGTATACGTTATTCCCAAACCCTAATTTATCTCTTCCCTAATTTATCTCTTCCCCTTTCTCTTTGGTAACCATGTTTGTTTTCTAAGTCTAGGGGTATAGTTCTGTTTCGCAAATAAGTTCATTTGTATCAATTACCACTCAAAGTTCCTCAACATCCATCACAACTTCACTCTTCAGGATACAGTGTCACAGAAGCCAAAGATAAGATCAGAACTCATAACTATTATTAATACATATAAAATTTTTATATTTATTTAGCTCGACCTTAAAGAAATGGTCCTAATTGGGAGACTTACGGAGGCAAAAACAAGACCAATACAGTGAACGTATCAGCACTCTGCTTTTGCCCATCAGTGTCTTTTCCTAAATCAGGATGCAGGTGCAAACGACAGTGGGATGGGAGTCTGTTAATTCCATGCTCCTCACTTTGCTGCAGTAGAAAAGGGGGGAGAAGGATTCTCCACAGCTACAGCTGCACCTGCTCGGAGGCAGCCTCCACACAAGGGGTTCAGACGGCTTCTCAGGGGCTGGCCTGGGCTGACGACAGAGCTGAGGGACACCTCCCTCCCCACCCCCCACCTGTCTAGATTTCTGGTTCAATTTCTGCTCATCTGACCTAGACGTGGTTCTGGAAAGAGCTTTTCCTAAACTCTCCTTGGAAAATGTAGAAGGAAGTACTTTGTTAGAAAGATGTTTTGATTTCTTAAATTAGTATAGACTTTCTTGAATGCTTAAGTTACTACATAGATCAGATAATAACCACACACATAAGCAGAAAGGGCTCTTACTAAGAATTAGGAGACCCAGCTTTTCATCATGTGAAGTGAAAGTCGCTCAGTCCTGTCCCACTCTTTGCAACCCCATGAACTATACAGTCCATGGAGTTCTCCAGGCCAGAATACTGAAGTGGGTAGCCTTTCCATTCTCCAGGAGATCTTTCCGACCCAGAGGTCGAACCCAGGTCTCCCGTATTGCAGGTGGGTTCTTTACCAGCTGAGCCACAAGGGAAGCCCAACAATACTGGAGTGGGTAGCCTATCCCTTCTCCAGGGGATCTTCCTGACACAGGAATTGAACTGGGGTCTCCTGCATCGCAGGGGGATTCTTTATGAGCTGAGCTACCAGGGAATTCCCTTTTCATTCTGATATAGCCACAGAGTTGCTGTGCAAAGGGATATTCAGAGAAATCTAAAGTCTTGGTCAGTATCTTATATGTAAATGGTGTGTGTCTGTGTGTGGATAAGAGATGAGTAAGAAATGATGCTGAAAAGCAAGCAAACAACGGCAGCTCTCCACTCCGGGAACTGATCGCTGGGGGTGGCTGCACACAGGAGCAGTGATGGTGCAGCTGATGAACAGGACGGTCAGGGCCCCCACAAGTGTGTGTCCCTCGTCCCTATAGGGAGTCTGCACCTTCCGAGCCCAGGACAACGTTTCCCAGAGTTCCCGGCTCTAAGCTGGGCCCTTGTGATGGGAACACGATGGTGCCATCTGGGTACACGGTGCCCCCTCTCAGGCTTAGCGCACAAGGACAACAGGAGGCAGAGACGAAAAGAAACGAAACAGAAAGGTTTTTGAATTTAAGGTACACAGATGCCTGGCCTCTCGTGATGAGCCGCACAGTTAGTTATGGAGACTGAGGCTTTGACAGTCTGGCATTCCTGCAAGGGAGCGTCAGCTTACTGAGGTACCAGTGTACCGCACAGTCAGAGAAACTGTAGGAACCTAGTTGAATATTACAACCCAGTTGTAATAATCTGACAGCAATTTTTTAAAATAATATATTAGAGTGAAAGTGAAATCTCTCAGTCGTGTCCGACTCTTTGCGACCTGTGGACTGCAGCCCACCAAGCTCCTCCATCCATGGGGTTCTCCAGGCAAGAGTACTGGAGTGGGTGGCCATTTCCTTCTCCAGGGGATCTTCCCAACCCAGGGATCGAACCCAGGTCTCCCACATTCCAGGCAGATGCTTTTACCTCTGCACCACCAGGGGAGACTTTAATATATTAGAAGATACAGGTAATTATAATTTCCTAAATTTATTTCCTGGTTATGCATCTCGTGTGCTGGACTGTCAGAATAATTTCACTTATAACTTATTCTGGCCTCAATCTGTACTCTTCCCTCTCTAACCAGTCCCTTCCCCAAAAAAGTCTCCCAACAAACTGACCATACAGGGGCCCTGGATTTTCTATAAATGTAATAGTTCAGTTCAGTCGCTCAGTCGGGTCCAACTGTTTGTGACTCCATGGACCGCAGCACGCCAGGTCTCCCTGTCCATCACCAGCTCCCGGAGTTTACTCAAACTCACGTCCATTGAGTAGGTGGTGCCATCAAACCATCTCATCCTCTGTCGTCCCCTTCTCCCGCCTTCAGTCTTTCCCATCATCAGGGTCTTTTCCAACGAGTCAGCTCTTCCCATCAGGCGGCCAGAGTACTGGCGTTTCAGCTGATCACAGCTGAACTGCTTGTAGATTATCCTTTGTTACCATGGTGTGTAATACTTAGGGGGCACTAACCATGGGTCTGATTAATACTGTAGCAGGTAATGTTTTTTTTTAGTGGCTAAGTCAAGTCAGATTCTTATATTTGGATACAAAATAAAACTCTTCATGCATGCTCTGAAAAAAAGAAAAAATAGATTGTTGCCATGAAAGGAAACAGAAGTTACCAAGGCTGGGCCGGAGCGGCGGGGAAGTGAAGAGCCTGGGAAGGGGCAGGTCAGGGGTCCCGGCCACGGCTCCATGGCCCTTCCACCTCTGTGTGCTGTGAGCACAGCTCACCTGACGCTGCACTTCCAAGCCGGGCAGCAAAGCCCCCCAGCCACGGCCCCCTCGTGGTGTCTCTCACGCCCCCACCGTGTGAATCATGGGTCACACTGTTAGCCTCCATCATGATTTATTTCCAGGCAGCTGACCTTTGGAAAACGCTAACAGGTCTTTTCATTCCCCATGCAAATCGTTTCTCACCCTCCTCATCGGGTTAAACATCAAATGCTTCTCCTTCCCTACACAATTATTCTCTCCTTTTCAGAGTCAGGATCTCGGCTTCTCCTTCCTTCATAAAGGAAGCACATAATGTACAGCACAAGGCACTATACTCAGTATTTCATAATAACCTAGAAGGGAAGAGAATCTGAAGAATATATATATACACACACTCACATATATACACAAATACACACACACACACACACACGCACACACACGCGCACGCGCACTAAAGTGACAGTGTTAGTTGCTCTGTCGTGTCTGACTCTTTGCGACCTCTTGGACTGTAGCCCACTAGGCTCCTCTGTACATGGGGATTTTCCAGGCAAGAAAACTGGAGTGGGTTGCCATTTCCTTCTGCAGGGGAATCTAGGTCTCCTGTGCTGCAGGAAGATTATTTATTGTCCGAGTCACCAGGGAAGCTATGTGTGTGTGTGTGTGTGTGTGTGTGTGCATGTGTATATATGTGTGTGCGTGTGCATGTGTGTATGTTTGTGTGTCTGTGTGTGAATGTGTGTCTGTGTGTGAATGTGTGTGTGCATGTGTGTGAATGTGTGCATGCGTGTCTGTGTGTATGTGTGTCCGTGTATATATATATATGTGTGTGAATGTGTGTATGTGTATGTGTGTGTGTGCATGTGTGTGTGTGTGTGTGTGTGTCTGTGTGTGTATAATTGAGTCACTGCTGTACCCCTGATAATAACACCATTCTGTAAGTCAACTCTGGTTCAGTTTGTTGGAGAAAGATCAGCTCAGGTCTGGCTCATTCTTGTTTGTGACACGCCTGCCCCCAGTGCTCCCAAGCTGAGTCCAAGCCCCTCCCAATATCCTGCACGTTGTAGGTCAAAATTAATAATAACCAAACCACGAATAAGTCTTGGAAATTTACTGGAAATCTGTGTGCTTGGTATGCGTTGCTTTTCAAGTATTAGCTCATTTATAACATCTCAGTGAAGCAGATTCTATCATTTCCCCATTTTATAGATGAGAAGACTGAGACCGAGGGAGGCTGTGTTAATTGCCCGAACCACACATCTGGTAAGTGGGAGAGCCATTATTTGAGTTTAGGCATTTTGATGATGAAGCTTTCACTTTTCATTTCTAAGCTTTTACTGTTTTCATCGTTTTTAAAAGATACCCAGTGGAGATTTAAAGAATATTATTATCTTGACTTCGACATCTTATTTTCCCCATTTTGATGTTGAGATTAAGTCAAAAGAAAACTCTTATTTTGACCGAGGCTTTACGAGGAAATTTTAGGTATGACTCAACTTCGCAAGTAAAGAAACAGAACTGTAGCCAAGTACTTTTTAGAAAATGTTCCATATTTCCTCTTTTCGTTCAAGCTGCCTAATTCCCTACAGATCTGTAACACGAAGACTTTCCTCTGAAAGTTACAAGGCCTCCGGGTAAAATGAGCCCCATTTTCCTGCAAGATAACCTTTTAGTAAAATTTCTCTAATAGAGAATTTTAGAAGTCTCTATGGGCTAAAGTTCCCAGGCATTTTGAGGGGATTATTTTTTTGTCATATTTCCAATGATCTGTCCTCAAAATGTGTGCCTAAGGGTGGTCTCAGGATGACATCTTTCATAAGTGAAACAATTCTTCTCTAAAGCTAAGAACACTTGCTTTCTCACACTTGTCATTTCTTCTGCTCCATGTTCTTTACTTGGATATGCACCTGAATTTTCCAGTTCTAACGCATTTCCTCCTTTTGCTGCGGACCTGGGCTTGGTGTCTGGCGGTGACCTGCAGGCCTCCTCTGGGTCTGGCACATAGTAAGTATTAAGCGTGTGCTCAGTAAAAAGAAGCATCCAATGAACTGAATTAAGTTTCCTAAAATACGATTCAGGAGTTTTAACTCAAATGTGAGTCTGCATGCGGACACGGTCCACAGGGCCAGCATGCAGAAATGACCAGCTTCATCTCCTGTAATAAAGAGACTTCCGAGGGACAGCTGAGTGGAGTCCTGGCAAACGCTGGGCACTGCTGGTGGCACTCAGCTAGCTCCTTCTGACCCAGGAGTTGGAGGGGCCCCAAGAAACGGCCCAAGCTTAGGACTAAAGCATCTCTGATCACAGGGTCCTGGACGCCAAGAGCCAAGAAACGGCCCCCAAAATGAGACTAAATGTAAAACAAAGGGCAAGATGTTCTGGTCTTTGCAACTGACCCTCAGGGCAGAGTCGGAGTAAGTGAACCTTGGAGACATGAGGAAAGCGTTAATGAGAGGAGGAGCATCTTCTTGCCTCGGTATACAGGGGTACTCTGTGCGTGTTGTGTGTGCGTGCATGCGTGCCTGTGCATGTGTGTGTGAGTCTGTGCGTGTTGTGTGTGCGTGCATGCGTGCCTGTGCATGTGTGTGTGAGTCTGTGCGTGTTGTGTGTGCGTGCATGCGTGCCTGTGCATGTGTGTGTGAGTCTGTGCGTGTTGTGTGTGCGTGCATGCGTGCCTGTGCATGTGTGTGTGAGTCTGTGCGTGTTGTGTGTGCGTGCATGCGTGCCTGTGCATGTGTGTGTGAGTCTGTGCGTGTTGTGTGTGCGTGCATGCGTGCCTGTGCATGTGTGTGTGAGTCTGTGCGTGTTGTGTGTGCGTGCATGCGTGCCTGTGCATGTGTGTGTGAGTCTGTGCGTGTTGTGTGTGCGTGCATGCGTGCCTGTGCATGTGTGTGTGAGTCTGTGCGTGTTGTGTGTGCGTGCATGCGTGCCTGTGCATGTGTGTGTGAGTCTGTGCGTGTTGTGTGTGCGTGCATGCGTGCCTGTGCATGTGTGTGTGAGTCTGTGCGTGTTGTGTGTGCGTGCATGCGTGCCTGTGCATGTGTGTGTGAGTCTGTGCGTGTTGTGTGTGCCTGCATGCGTGCCTGTGCATGTGTGTGTGAGTCTGTGCGTGTTGTGTGTGCCTGCATGCGTGCCTGTGCATGTGTGTGTGAGTCTTCAGGTCCCCTTTGCCTCTTCGCCATTTACACACTCTCACGCATTTCTGATTCTGAACCAGGAAACGTGTTATAGACTCTGAAAGCTCAGAGGATCTTTGAACTCATCTAATATGCTTCTATTTGGGATGAGCGGGTATTACCAAGGAGGAAACAGGGGGGTTAAAATACTTGTTTTGTTAGGAACTGAATCTTTAAAGATACTAAGCCCCAGGGTTGTGCTTTCATCCAAGCAAACAAGGGAGCCACCAATATGCGCCCACCTGCTGTCACCTACTGCTTGAATGAACCCCCATCAGAAGAAAGCCTATTATGAAAGATGTCATGACCCAGCTGCGACACCCAGTCGAAGCTGTGGCCATTCACAGTGGTCCAACTGGGACCTGGCCTTTGGTGCCCAAAGGTGGGCAGACTGAGGGTTTGCAGGTGTCCCAGGCAGATCAAGCCCCAGTGAGCCCGACCCCTGGCAGACTCCTGGACCAGCGCAGGCACGCCCACCTTCCCAGGGCCCTGTCAGTGACTGCCCACCCTAGCAGGGTGGCATGAGGCCCCGGGGGGTGCAACAATCAAAGCCGCGGAGATGACCGCACACCCACTCCTACGTGAGAAGCCTCGTCCTCTAGAACCAAACGCAGACCAAGACCAGCCTTGAAGCTCATGAGGGAGAAAGGGGCACGGCCCCAAACTCAGGCTGTGCTTTTTCAGGGAGATAATAAACGCTCCGCGGCCTAACCTCAGCCGAGAGCCACCAGGAAGAGCTGTCGGAGAATGTGAACGACTATGGCAACCCATCTGGGGCGGTGAGAGACTGGACCACCCTCCCACTGCACACGGGCACACGCAAGGCACACACAGAGCCACACACAGCAGCACCACATATCGCCACCCCTGGGACCCGTCAGGGCACCCCGTCAGAGCTCAAGGCCCACACGACCCGCCCCTGGAGCCATCCTGATGACGGGAGCAGCCTTCCCAACACACTTCCGCTCCACGGCCCAGTCCACGACCAGGGGTGGATTCACGGGATTTACTCCATCCTTCAGCTGACATGAGTGCTGTGCGATGCAAAGCAGAAGAGGTATGGGAGCTGCACGTACGCTTCTTCCCACCCATGTTCGTGGGACTCCCACACGGTTCATTGCAGGTAATGCCTACTCGGCTAAATGCTGAAAGTGAAAGTGTTAGCCACTCAGTCCTGTCTGACTCTTTGTGACCACATGGACTATAGCCTGCCAGGCTCCTCTGACCATGGCATTCTCTAGGCAAGAATCCTGGAGTGGGTAGCTATTCTCTTCTCCAGGAGACCTTCCCGAACCAGGGATTGAACCAGGGTCTCCTGCATTACAGGTGGATTCTTCACCACTAGACCCAGCTGTGTGTGCATGCTATGTCCAACACATACATAGACAGTCGTGTCCAGCTCTTTGCAACCCTGTTGACTGTAGCCCACCAAGCGCCTCTGTCCATAGGATTCTCCAGGCAAGAATACCAGAGTGGGTTGCCCTTCCCTTCTCCACGGGATCTTCCCCAGCCAGACCCAGAGATTGAACTCGTGTCTTTTGCATCTGTTGCATTGGCTGAAGGGTTCTTTACCACTAGCACCACCTGGGAAGCCCCAGGTAGTCCAACAGACCAACAGAACAGAAGAGAGTCCAGAAAACAGACTCACATCCACAGAGCCAGCTCTTTCAACAAAGGGGCAAATAAAAGGGCAAATCAATGGGGAAATGATTTCCATTTCAATCTATTGTGTTAAAACAACTGGATATCCATACACACACACACACACATACAAAATTCCTAGAATTTTACTCCACACCACTTATAAAACTTAACATCGAATGGATAACAAAACTAAATGTAAGAAAACAGTAACACTTCCAGAAACAGACGTAAGAAAAAAACTTACTGATCTTGGATGAGACCAAAATTTCTTAAATAGGACAGGAAATGAAAAATCATAGACGAAAAGAAGGGACAAATCAACTTCAGCAAAATTAAAAGACTTTACTTTTCAAAGGACACTATAAAGGCTCTTAAGAAAATTAAACCAAACCACATGCTGCAAGAAACGATTTACAAAATATTTATTTAACAATACATATTTAGAAATTCAATAATACGAAGGCAAACAGCCTAATAATAAATTAGCAGAGGATCTGCACGGTGCCTTTGCCAAAAAAGTTATACAGATGGCAAACAAATTCACAAAATCATTATTCACCGTATGCCAGTTTCTTATTAAGACAAACATGTACTTACTGGAGCACCAACAGCTCTCTCTACTCCTAGGTTCCTAGGTATTTTGCCCGAAGCAATGAAAATGTATGGTCACAAAATTACCTGTACAGGAACATTTATAGCTTTATTCTAAATAGCGCCAAACAAGAAGTAACTCAAATGCCCTTCAACTGTCGAAGGGATTAACAAACAAAGCTAAGTCCACACAAGAGAATTCTATGTAATAATAAAAAGGGAGTAACTACTGATAGACTTAACAATACTGCTGAATCTCAGAGGCTTTTTAATAAGAGGGAAAGCCTAGAGACAAAGGTACACATACTTGAAGATCCCATTCGCGTGAGATTCTAGCAGAGACCTGCCAGTTTGATAGAAAGCAAATCTGTGTTTTCAAAGAGCCAGGTTAGGGAAAAGGAACTGATGGTTAAGGAGCAGAAAGGAACTGTTTTTGGTGACAAAATATTTTCTATCACGATTGCAATGATGCTTATATGACTTGAGACGTTTTTCAAAACTCATCAAATTGCACTCGAAAATCGGGAAATTTTAACAAACTCAGATCATGCCCCAATACATTCATTCAAGCAAGCGAAAGAAAGAAAAAAACAGGGACGTGTGAACTTACTGTGCGATGCAGGGAGAATCTTAATGTCTCAGCACCACTAAGCAGTGACCCGCTTCGGCTGCCATTCTATCAAAGTGGGGAGGATAACGTGATTTAATGACTGATTTCTGGAATGCCACGTATCAGTTAGAGTCACTGTTCAGAAGGGACACTGATAGGCACTAGTAGAGCGCAAAAGGAAAGAAATGAAGGGAAATGAGACCCAGGATGAGTGCTCTGGAGCAGTGTCCCTTATGGGACTTTGTGCGCCTCAGCCTGGCACGGGGCTGCCCTGACGGCTCAGCTGGCAAGGATCCGCCTGCAACGCAGGAGACCCTGGTTCCTGGGTCGGGAAGATCCCCTGGAGAAGGGAAAGGTTACCCGCTCCAGGATTCTCGGGCTTCCTTTGTGGCTCAGCTGGTAAAGAATGACTCCTGACATGGTGAGGCTGGTGGGAAGGAGCTGCTGCTCCACCAAAGCAATGAGAAACAGTCAAAACCTGCCCCTTCGGAACTCTGAAAATTAACCAATGATGTGCTGCACCCACGGGGTGCTGATTCAAGGGACGTAGCTGAATCTCAACCAGGACAGAGCGTTTCGTGTCACTGTGGCTTGTCCCATGTTCATACCCGCTTCTGGGTGGGCAGCTTACCCAGTTACCAGGCTACCCACACACCCCACTCCTCGGCGAACATCCCCGAGAAAGGAAAGCGTTAAGTCCACACCAAGCCTGGACACAGATGACCAGGTAATGTTATTTATAAGAGCCGCAAAATGGAAGGAACCCAAGTGTCCACAGCTGATGCATGGAAACACACACCTGGAACTTCCAAACCCTGGGAGAGTTTAAAGTCAAAGAAAGAAATGGAGCTCTGATGCACGGTGCAGCGTGGATGAACCCAGAGAACTCTACTGGATGAAAGAAGCAGTCACAAAGATCACACGCTGCCTGGCTCCATGTACAGGAAAAGTCCAGCATAAGCAAATCATTAGGTGGTCTGGGGCCGGTGCGGCAGGGAACGGTGACTAACCATGAACAGGTACAAAGCATCTTCCTTGAGATGATAGAACATTCTAAACTTAGATCAGGGTGTAGGTTGCATAACTGTGAATACACTAAAACCCAGTTTAACTGTACATTTTAAAATGGTCATTTTGATGGTTTGTGAATTACACATCAATAAAAATTCACCATTAAAATAAGCATCCTCATAAGTTCAATGGTATACATATATTTCACAGTAACTTCTTAAAAGAAAAGGATAGACAGCAGAAACACTAGAAAGAACGCCTTGGGGAAGGGCAGGAGGAGAATGGGACAAGAAGACAAAGGGAGTCTTGCCCCCACACCTTAATTCTCAAGCAGAATTAAGTCAGCATGGTACACAAGGTGTTCAAGGATTAAGCAGAGAATAAGAAGACTTGCTCTCAAGCGAGCGCCCTCCCTCTCGCCCCACAGCTCCCGTTGGGGGACGGGACTAGGGCTGGGCTCGGCTGCTGGCTTAGGGGGTGAGCACATGTTCAGAGGCGCTGAAGCCGCTCTGTAGGCCAGCAGAGCTCTGGAGTGCCGGCCCCCTCCGCTGTCTTGGGATCTCACAAGGTTCTTGGAGACCCCTCCTCAGCGGGGCCCTAACACTCCCACTGCTGTCCTCTCTGGGGCCCAGGAGTTTCGTTTCAAGCTGTTGAGTGTCGCAGAGAACCCCAACAAGAGGCTCAATAATTCAGCTATTTTTGCCACACCTTCTGTATCTGTATCTGAATTATTCCTTCTTCAATTCTTGGTTCCTAAGCTTGAATAGCCCTTCACTTGTGTAGTTTGTTAGAGGACTAAAACTCTCTCTCTCTCTCTTTCTCCTCTCTCTCTCTCTCTCACACACACACACACACACACACACACACACACATACACACTCCCATAAAACACCCACAGGAAGCATCATAGACAGCTCCCAGGCTTGTGGTGGGAAATCCAGAGGGACCTGGGGCTCAGGGTCACGTGGCTGGCGTTCCAGCTGAAGGCCAGCCCTGCATTCAGCCAGCCTGAGAATCGTCCCCAAAAGATGTGCAGTGAAGAGCTGCCTGCACCCCCCTGCCCCACGGCTGCAGGGACATGCGGGTGATCCCTGGGGGCTCTGTTATAACCCCTGCACTCTGAGCTGCTGGCCTGCTGAGCAGTGGCTCCTGGTAACAGCTGGGGTTCAAAATGCTGAGAAGTCTCCTTAAGGGGAAGTGAAGTTGCTTAGTCGTGTCCGACTCTGGGACCCCATGGACTGTAGCCAACCGGGCTCCTCCATCTATGGGATTTTCCAGGCAAGAGTACTGGAGTGGGTTGCCATTTCCTTCTCCAGGAGAACTTCCTGACCCAGGGATCAAACCCGGGTCTCCCACATTATAGGCAGATGCTTTACCATCTGAGCCACAAGGGAAGCCACAACTGAGAGCTAAATTACATACCATGTGCTTCTCGGGGGAGGACAAGTTCGTGGGGGTCTGGAATGATTAAACCCTAAGCCACCAGTGTCCTCCATGAGCACAGGCCAAATTATGCAGATCGATAAACACTCCCCTCACTCTGAGGACTCGATCTCCTGAAAGTCTACTTCTGACCCAGAGATCACTTACTGTGGGCTGAATGAGATGTTCTTCACGTTGTCAAGTATCTCTTCTAACAGTAGTACTTTATAAAAGTCCCAGATTCCTTAAAACTTCATTTGGTGGAAGAATTAACATTGTTAAAATGCCATACTACCCAAAGCAATCTACTGACTTAATGTGATCCTTATCAAATTACCCATGACATTTTTCACAAAATTAGAACAAATAATCCTAAAATTTATAAGAAACCATAAAACACCCAGAACTGCCAAAGCAATCCTGAGGAAAAAGAACAAAGCAAAAGGCATAACTCTCCCAGACTTCAGACAATACTACAAAGCTACAGTAATCAAAACAGCTGGGTACTGGCAGAAAAACAGACAGACGGATCAGTGGAGCAGAGTACAGAGCCCAGAAATAAACCCACGCACTTACGGTCAATTAATCTTCAATAGAGGAGTGAAGAACATAGAATGAGAAAAAGCCTCTTTAGCAAGTGGTGTTCAAAAGCTGGACAGCTGCGCGTAAATCAATGAAGTTAGAACATAGCCTCTCACCATACACAGAAATAAACATAAAATGGCTTAAACACTTAAATATGAAGCAGTATAACGTAAAACTCCAGAAAGAGAACCCTGGCAAAACATTCTCTGACATAAGTCACAGCAATGTTTTCTTAGGTCAGTCTCCCAAGGCAAATAAAAAAAAGTAAAAATAAATGAGACCAACCAAATGGATGAGCTTTTGCATAGCAAAAGAAACCATCAAAAAAAAAAAAAAGATAACCTACCAAATGGGAGGAAATAGCTGCAAAGGATATTACTACAAAGGCTTAATTGCCTAAATAAATCAATAGCTCACACAACTCAGTAACAACAAAAACTAATCAACTCAATCAAAAAATGGGCAGAAAACCTAAACGGACATTTCTCCAAAGAAGACATATATAGACGGCCAACAGGTACATGAAAAGATGCTCAACGTCACTAATTATTAGAGAAATGAATGTCAAAACCACAATGAGGGGTCACGTAACACTGGTCAGAATGGCCATCTTTGAAACGTTTGGTAAGTCCTAGACTGAATTAATTAAAGGTTGCAATTGTAAATGATCTGCTTACTTTCCTTCACTGGAACAAGAGGGCTGTGAGGTGCAGAGGCAGCTTGGGTGACTGGGGAATGGAGGGCCAAGGACAGTGGGGCAGAGGGCAGAGGGGAGGAGGGAGGCACACCTCGGTGGAGGCAGGTGGAGGCCTCCATGAGGGATGAGTGCTTTCTCTAAAAAGTCCTGAAGGAAAACTGGCTGCCTCATAACTGCCAGACCTCTCCACCCCACCCCCCTACACACACCGATCAATTGCAGATATAGCTGGACATGGTTTATTTCAGAAACCTGGAGAGACGTGTATTTTTCAATCTAATCCCTTCCCAACACAAAAGGCTTTGCCAAAACCTGAGAAGCTTTTTGCCCCCACCAGGGAGATGCTTTTATAATTCTTCTTTGATTCTGCTCTCATTCATCTGTCATATTCAGCGTTATAAAGGCAAGGGGTTCCTTCACAAAGCCTCCCTCACATCTACCTCTTCTTTAAAGCCTGATCCATTTCCAAGGGTCTAAAAATTGATAAATCTCTCTGGTATGATTTTTCCTCCATGGAAAATGGAACCCTCAACAAGTTTGTATCATCAAAAAAAAAATTTTTTTTTTTGGACACCAGCTCAACAGGAAAATGGGTAATCCTTTTGCAAAAATAAACATGTTTCCAGATGAACGGTGTAGGTTCCATGATTGCTCAGGGTAATAACACATTGCATCAGGGCGTCACTGGCTTAGCTTTACATAGACTGATGGCGGGAAGCTATCTTTGTTTATCCACAGAGAACACGACTACAGGAGCCAGGGCTCGGTTCTAAGCATCTGCGTCTTGTGGACTAAAGCAGGACTGCAGGGGCTAACGAGGGGCTCTTACAGAGATAACCAAATGATCAGCAGCTGAGGCACAGATGCGGTGACACCACCGCGTCGCCCAGACGCCACACGGGCCGCTAGCTCTCATGGGGAACTAAGGAAAGTGCTGTTGAGCCTAGGCCCCAGAGATTTCTAGAGTATTTCCTTAGACAAGAAACACTATGAAGTGCACTGGATAAGGACCACGGTTGCAGGTTAAGAAAACCCTGACTGACCCATAAAATACTGTTCCATACAAGGAAACAAGCAGAGCAGAAGTTACTGGGTTGGGCAAAAAGTTTGTTCAGGGTGTCTCACTGCAAGATCAAACCAGCCTATCCCAAAGGAAATCAGTCCTGAATATTCATTACAAGGGCTGATGTCAAAGCTGAAGCTCCAATACTTTGGCCACCTGATGTGAAGAACTGACTCAACGGAAAAGACCCTGATGCTGGGGAAGATTGAAGGCAGGAGGAGAAGGGGACGGCAGAGGATGAGATGGTTGGATGGCATCACTGACTCAATGGACATGAGTTAGAGCAAGCTCTGGGAGATGGAGAAGGACAGGGAAGCCTGGCGTGCTGCAGTCCATGGGGTCACAAAGATATGACTTAGCGACTGAACCACAACATGTGACAGAAAAACCCAAGTGAACTTTTTGGCCAAGCCAATATTAACAGACTTCTCCTGATGAACCCAAAGGCTAACTCCTCCCCCACCAAATAAGGCTAAATATAGAGAAAAGGAGACTCTCACACAGCCTGCTTCTGCGGGCACCCCTTAGAAATGACACCTGGGAACACGGAACATGCCACCACTGTTGGAGCTGGAAGCCCGTCTGGTACCCTGTTCCTAAATTCCACGTGATAACCAAGGCCCCCAAGCTCCCAGGAGTAGGTCAGACTCGGGTTTGGGGCCTGGCCTCTGGAGCCTGGTGGGGAACACAGGCATCTGGAGAGCACAGTTCAGGGAGCCTCGGGTGCCAGGTGGGTGCTCACGCTCCGGGTGAACTTGGACTTGTTGCCTCTAGCTGTTCAGTCGCTCAGTCATGTTTGACTCTTTGTGACCCCATGAAAAGCAGCTCGCCAGGCCTCCCTATCCTCTACTATCTCCCGGAGCTTGCTCAAACTCACGTCCATTGAGTCCGTGATGCCATCCAACCATCTCATTCTCTGCTGCCCCTTTCTCCCCGTGCCTTCAATCTTTCCCAGCATCAGGGTCTTTTCAATGAGTTAGCTCTTTGCATCAGGTGGCCAAAGTATTAGAGCTTCAGCTTCAGTATCAGTCCTTCCAATGAACATTCAGGGTTGATTCCCTTTAGGAGGGACTGGTTTGATCTCCTTGCTGTCCAGGGGACTCTGAACAGTCTTCTCCAGCACCACAGTTTGAAAGCATCAATTCTCTGGCGCTCAGCCTTCTTTATAGTCCAACTCTGACATCTGTACATGACTACTGGAGAAATGCCAATGATGGAGGAGTATCACAGACTTTTCCAGAAAAACCCGTAACATTTTAATACCTCCAGACCACGTGAATTTTTCTTAGGAAGTCTGGAAATGAGCACATATTCACAGAGCGAATTCTCCTCGGTGGACTGAACTGTGAGGGTTCAGGGAAGGGCCTCATCCCTTTGGCGCTTTTGATGAGTGTTTCTGAAGGAGCAAGGGGGTCCCGGCTCTCAGGAAGTGGCCTCTTAAGTGGGAGGCTTTCTCCAGCTCAGACCCGAACCCCAAGGGAAGCCCGGCTGCTGCCCCTGCTTTCCCTCAGCTGCTTCCATCCTCGCTGCACACTCACTGCACCCCTCTTCTCACCTCCTCTCACCCTCACGCCCCTCTTGCTCTCGTTCTCCATTTCACAATGTGGCAAAGTTCTTACAGCACCGTTCATAAGCTAGCCTCAGTCCAGTTCAGTTCAGTCGCCCAGTCGTGTCCGACTCTTTGCGACCCCATGAATCGCAGCACGCCAGGCCTCCCTGTCCATCACCAACTCCCAGAGTTCACTCAGACTCATGTCCATCGAGTCGGTGATGTCATGCAGCCATCTCATCCTCGGTCGTCCCCTTTTCCTCCTGCCCCCAGTCCCTCCCAGCATCAGAGTCTTTTCCAGTGAGTCAATTCTTCGCATCAGGTGGCCAAAGTACTGGAGTTTCAGCTTTAGCATCAGTCCTTCTAAAGAAATCCCAGGACTGATCTCCTTTAGGATGATCAGTTGTATCTCCTTGCAGTCCAAGGGACTCTCAGGAGTCTTCTCCAACACCACAGTTCTAAAGCATCAATTCTTTGGTGCTCAGCTTTCTTCACAGTCCAACTCTCACATCCATACATGACCACAGGAAAAACCATAGCCTTGACTAGATGAACCTCTGTTGGCAAAGTAATGTCTCTGCTTTTGAATAGGAGACTTCAAAAAAATGTGATTTTTTTTTTAAAAAAGAGTGCAAACCCTTTAGAGAAAATAAATGAGGGCACAGTTTATTCACCCTGGGTTTAAGTCTCTGAAATAAAGCTGCCATTGGAATTGGGTCTTGAAGGATGAGCAGGCGTTTGTGAAGCACAGAAATGATTGCAGGGCATCCTGAGAAGAAAGCGCCTGCACGAAAGCATGGGAAGTTCAAGAAATTGCTGGTTGCGTTACGGTGCCTAAAGGTAGAGTATTTATGGGTTCTCAAGGTGTGTTTCAAGATGATTCTGGAACTTTTTTTGGCAGGGGTGGGGTGGGGAATGGTGGTCTCTAGTGGCACCATTAACCAAGATAGGAAATAAGGAAGCAGAGAAAGTTTCAAGGGATAAAGGAGGCATCTATCTCCCTTCTGATGTGTTGGTCATGACATGTCCATGGGTGGGTGGTTTAGTGGCTCAGTCATGTCCTACTCTTTGCAGCCCCATAGACTGTAGCCCACCAGGCTCCATGGGATTTCCCAGTCAAGAATACTGGAGTAGGTTGCTATTTCCTTCTCCAGGGGAGTCTTCCCAATCCAGGGATTGAACCTGGGTCTCCTGCATTGTAGGCAGATTCTTTACCACTATAGCCTAAATGTTTGTTAGAAATTTCTCATCTAAAAACTAAGTTCACATGAGGGGCTGGGACTGACACGTGGAATGATAGTCACAGTCAGTTCATCACTCAGTCCTGTCCGACTCTTTGCGACCCCACAGACTGCAGCACGCCAGGCCTCCCTGTCCATCACCAACTGCTGGAGCTTGCTCAAACCCTTGTCCATCGAGTAGGTGATGCCCTCCAACCATCTCATCCTAGGACAGTCATGGTACATGAGACCAAATGAAAGATGAAGCCACGGCAACCACATGATGTTAGATAATTAACAAGACTGAGGACAGGGTGACAGGAACGCCAATGTTTAAAGCCCAGGAACACACAGAAGCCCAGAAGAAGAACTGGAAGAGTTGGCAGAAAAGGTGAGGGCACGTATTATCACAGGAACAAGAGAAAACCAGACTTCAAAGGTGAAGAAAGTCACTGCATCAAAATCCGTAGAAACAGATCAGGTAGGGCGAGGATTTAAAGTAGACCATTGTATTAAAAACAACAACAACAACAAACTTATGACACAGAATTCCCCTTCAAAACTAACATCAAGGGGAAGCTGTTTATCCTCGGGGCACCCTCTGCCCCTTCCAGATCTCTCCTTTCAGAAACAGTCATCCGTCGGGGATCTTTTTCATATAGTTCAGTTTGTTTACTGGCTGCGCTGGTCCTGATCGCTTTGTGAGGGCTGTCTCCAGTTGCGGTGAGCAGGGGCTCACTCCATGTGGATGTGCGGGCTTCTCATTGTGGTGCCGTCTCTTACTGTGGACCTCGGGCTCTAGGATGCACGGGCTTCAGGAGGTTTGGCCTGTGGGCTCAGCAGTTGTGGCTTCCAGGCTCCAGAGCACAGGCTCGGCAGTTGTGGTGCACAGGCTTGGCCTCCCTGCAGCATGTGGGATCTTCCCAGACTAGGGATCGAACCCGTGTCTCCTGCAGAGGCAGGCGGATTCTCTACCACCGAGCCACCGGGGAAGCCCCACCGGTTTGCGATGACCATGCTAAGCTGCCTTTAAACTGCCTCCCAAATGCCAGGACATCAGCTTCCCCAGAGACAGAGCAGGGCACACCGGCTACGCCCTCTGCTTCTGTGTAAACGGCACTTCTACGGGAAACTATTTAGCCACGAGGTCTGACACCACACGGCTGCTCTGTGCTCTGGGCCCTTAGTGATCAGACTCCAGCAACAGGGAGCATCGCCGCCTTTGGGAAAGGAACACTCCGTAATCCTCAAGCCACGCTGGGAGCCTTGCAGAGACACAGGTGAAGCCAGCCCTCGGAACGAGTGAGGAAAAGGGCGAATCTGCGTCTGCTGCCTCCTCCCGAGGCAAAGCAGAGTGGAGAGGAGGTTTAAACAGAGCTTTCCAGCCCCGATGCAGATTTAGCCGGCTGAGTTGAGCTGGTACCTGAGGACAAGGGGCCTGGCCAGATGCCAGGAATCCTTGCTCTCAGATGCCATAAGGCATCTGCTTCTTTCCCCTTCCTGGAGAACCTTTTTATTCTGAGACTCCTTAAAAATAGCTCTGGGCAATTTTCAGAGACTCATCGTCGTTAAAGGGGTGTTAGAGATCACACAATCTATGCAAACTCAAAGTACAGCGGGGATTTTCCAGCCACCTGCCTACAGCAAGGGGAGAGAACAAGAGGGCTCCCAGCATAGGAGCTCCCAGGATGGTATGGAACTCTCCAGAAAGCAGCCTCGGAAGGCTGGGCTTTCCCGCGAAGGGACACCGAAGGGAAACGTATACACATCCTCAGGCAGCAACACTCGCTCGGTTCCCTGACAACACACTGAGGTGGGTACTCCACTCGGGACCTCCCCGCACCCGGCAGAGAGACCTGGAGTCAGAACACCTTCCTGCCTGGAGACGGAAACTCAAGCTGCTCCCAGTGAGCTGTGGTACTTTTGCTTCAAGTCCCAACAAGCGATTCACGAGCTCAGTGAAGAAAATACTGCCTTTTTCTCCTTGTGACAAAATCACATCTTACCCTCTTCAGGTCCACTCCCCCTCCCATCAACCACCACCGAGCTTTTGCAAGAATTTAAAGAGCAGATGCCCACCAGTTTGCCCACAAGCATCTCCCCTGACCCAGATGGCCTGTGACTATAAAGAAAGTGGCGACTGGTTTTGACAAACTAAAGTGATTTCAATAATGGAATTATGTCTACACCAGAAGCCGCCCAGCTGCTTGAGCTCCGTCACAAGCTCCATGGGCCACCCTCATCTTCAAATGGCTTTTGACTGTTACTAAAACCTCCAGAGAGCAAGAACTGCCCCCAGTTTCTGCAGAGATTCAGAACAATGTGTCATAGAACTCCCAAGCATATAGTCAAATTTGTTCCCACATTGACCGAATTATGCCATATGCCAAGGGAACAGCATCCAGGCGTGTCATCATGTATATCGAATTTGACAGAAAAAGGTCAGTTTCATTACTGTGTCTCTTGTGGACTTTATAAAGAGTCTGTGGACTCAAGAAAGAAAAACAATACTGGAGGGCCTTCCCCAGTGGCGCTAGTGGTAAAGATCCTGCCTGCCAATGCAGGAGACGTGGGTTCCACCCCTGGATCGGGAAGATCTCTTGGAAGAGGAAATAGCAACCCACTCCAGTATTCTTACCTGGAAAATCCCATGGACAGAGGAGCCTGGCTGGCTACAGTCCATGGGGTCGCAAAGAGCTGGATACAACTGAAGCAACTCAGCACACACCTCTATGTAAACTGCCCACTGTTTGACATCTAAAAAAAGAAATCTGGAAAAAAGTCACAAATGCTGTTGTGTCTTACCAGGTCCTAGCATAACACACTAGGTGCTTTAAAATTTTATTCCATCAGAAAATGATAGAGATCACACAATCTATGCAAACTCAAAGTACAGCGGGGATTTTCCAGCCACCTGCCTACAGCAAGGGGAGAGAACAAGAGGGCTCCCAGCATAGGAGCTCCCAGGATGGTATGGAACTCTCCAGAAAGCAGCCTCGGAAGGCTGGGCTTTCCCGCGAAGGGACACCGAAGGGAAACGTATACACATCCTCAGGCAGCAACACTCGCTCGGTTCCCTGACAACACACTGAGGTGGGTACTCCACTCGGGACCTCCCCGCACCCGGCAGAGAGACCTGGAGTCAGAACACCTTCCTGCCTGGAGACGGAAACTCAAGCTGCTCCCAGTGAGCTGTGGTACTTTTGCTTCAAGTCCCAACAAGCGATTCACGAGCTCAGTGAAGAAAATACTGCCTTTTTCTCCTTGTGACAAAATCACATCTTACCCTCTTCAGGTCCACTCCCCCTCCCATCAACCACCACCGAGCTTTTGCAAGAATTTAAAGAGCAGATGCCCACCAGTTTGCCCACAAGCATCTCCCCTGACCCAGATGGCCTGTGACTATAAAGAAAGTGGCGACTGGTTTTGACAAACTAAAGTGATTTCAATAATGGAATTATGTCTACACCAGAAGCCGCCCCAGCTGCTTGAGCTCCGTCACAAGCTCCATGGGCCACCCTCATCTTCAAATGGCTTTTGACTGTTACTAAAACCTCCAGAGAGCAAGAACTGCCCCCAGTTTCTGCAGAGATTCAGAACAATGTGTCATAGAACTCCCAAGCATATAGTCAAATTTGTTCCACATTGACCGAATTATGCCATATGCCAAGGGAACAGCATCCAGGCGTGTCATCATGTATATCGAATTTGACAGAAAAAGGTCAGTTTCATTACTGTGTCTCTTGTGGACTTTATAAAGAGTCTGTGGACTCAAGAAAGAAAAACAATACTGGAGGGCCTTCCCCAGTGGCGCTAGTGGTAAAGATCCTGCCTGCCAATGCAGGAGACGTGGGTTCCACCCCTGGATCGGGAAGATCTCTTGGAAGAGGAAATAGCAACCCACTCCAGTATTCTTACCTGGAAAATCCCATGGACAGAGGAGCCTGGCTGGCTACAGTCCATGGGGTCGCAAAGAGCTGGATACAACTGAAGCAACTCAGCACACACCTCTATGTAAACTGCCCACTGTTTGACATCTAAAAAAAGAAATCTGGAAAAAAGTCACAAATGCTGTTGTGTCTTACCAGGTCCTAGCATAACACACTAGGTGCTTTAAAATTTTATTCCATCAGAAAATGTGAGCTATATTATTACTCGGCTGTGTTAAAAAAAAAAGAGAGAGGGATGAAATAACACCATCTGCAGCAACATGATTGACCTAGCGTTACCATACTATGGGAAGGAAGTCAGAGAAAGACAAACGCCAGATGATATCACTTAGATGTGGAATCGAAAATGTGATGCAAATGAACTTATTTACAAAACAGAAATGGACTCACAGACACAAAAGACAAACTTGCAGTTACCAGTGAGGGAAGTGCGGGGGCAGGGATGAATCAGGAGGTGGGAACTGATGCACACACAATCCGATACATAAATAGACAGCCAGCAAGGACCTACTGTGCGTCACAAGGAACTATGCTTGGTGCTTTGTACTGAGCTATAAAGCATCTGAAGAGAATATAGACACATGTTTTATATATACTCACACACATGTATACAGGTAACTGGGCCACTCTGCTGTACACCAGAAAGTAACACAATACTGGAAATCAAACATACTTCAATTAAAAAAAGAAAAGATGAGGGAAGATACGCAGTTCATACACTACTCGGGGGGCGATAAGTTGTGCTGCCACTTGGGAAGACGATGGTCATTTTCAATTTCAAATATATGTCTCTTTTATCCCAGTTGCTGCATTTCTCAGTATCTCTGCAGGAGTAACAGCAACATGTAGGGACAAGAGGAATACGGCAAGCTGGTCACTATAGCCTCAGTGCTCAAAGCAAAAATGTGGAAGTCACCTGCACATCTGTCAACAGAGGAATCTCTTTCTAAATAAAGTATAGTTGCTGTACAATATTATGTAAATTACAGGTATGCAGAACAGCGACTCATGATTTTGAAAGGCTATATCCATTGCCGTTATTATAAGATATTGGTTATATTCCCTGTGTTGTACACTATATCCGTGCAGTTTATTAAATACATAGTAGTTTGTATCTCTTAATAGGGAATCAGTTATTGAGGCCACAAGATATCCACACCGTAGATCATTCTGCAGGTGTTTGTGTGAATGAGGTGTGCTTGAAGAGGTTCATATCTAAGTCAACAAATGGATGTTACCAACTCCTATTGTTAGGTGATGGACAAGGTGAGAAAAAACCTCAGTAAAATATGCTATATGTTTAAAAAACACACAAAATTTTATACAAGTATCCAAATGTGTATACACATGGACATACATATGTATATTACATATTTATGTATATCTGTGTGTTAGTCGCCCAGTCATGTCCGACTCTTTGCGACCCCATGGCCTGTCGCCCACCAGGATCCTCTGTCCATGGGATTCTCAGGTCAGAACACTGGAGTGGGTTGCCATTTCCCTCTCCAGAGGATCTTTCCGACCCCAGGATTGAATCTGCATTTCCTGCACTGCAGCCAGATTCTTCACCATCTGAGGTGCTAGCGAAGTCTATGCATATACAGATATATAAATATTATATATACAATTAAACATATTGATATTATGTAGTCGGGAAAGCATCTGCCTACAATGCAGGAGACCCGGGTTCGATCCCTGGGTCGGGAATTTCCCCTGGAGAAGGAAATGGCAACCCATCCCAGTATTCTTGCCTGGAAAATCCCATGGATGGAGAAGCCCGGTAGGCTACCGTCCACAGCGTCGCAAAGAGTCGACACGACTGAGTGACTTCACTTCACTTACTGTGTATTTTAATATTCTACTAATATTGTATATTGCACATGAGGATTTCTGTGTATGTGCGAACTCAGCTATTAAGTCGTATCCGACTCTTTGTGATCCCCTTGGACTGTAGCCTGCCGGGCTCCTCTGTGCATAAGATACTCCAGGCAACAGTACTAGAGTGGGTTGCCATTTCCTCCTCCAGGGGATCCTCTCAACCCAGGAATCAAACCCATGTCTCCTGCTTGGCAGGTCGATTTTTCACTACTGCGCCACTTAGGAAGCCCATATGAAGACTGGACACTTACATATCCAAGTAATAACAGCAATTCCTTCTAGGAATTCCTAGGATAAAGGCTATGGGGATGTTGAAAGGGAATGTGAGCCTTACATTTGACTGTTAATATATTATTTGGATAATGCACCAATATAATTCTTACATACTTTAAAATTAAAGCACCTGTGAGGACCTCACAATAAGATTCTACAAATAATTGGCTTTGTTTCACACCCCTGGGGCTTCCCAGGTGGTACAGGGGTAAAATAATTTGCCTGCCAGTGCAAATACAGGAGACGCAAGAGGCATGGGCTCAATCCTGGGTCGGGGAGATCCCCTGGAGAAGGAACTGGCAACCCACTCCAGTCTTCTTGCCTGGAGAATCCCATGGACAGAGGAGCCTGGGGGGCTAGAGTCCAGGGGTCGCGAAGAGTCAGGCGTGACTGAGCGACTGGGCACAGCAGCAGGACACACCCCTGATGCCCCCTCCCAGAGAAGGTATAAGAGAGACCACAGCGGAGCCAGTGCAGTCCAGAGATAAAGAAGGCGCTATATTTTAAGATATGATTTGCCATCTTCAGTTTAAAATATATGTAACTTACATCTGTCCATTATCAGGTGTCCACCCCTACACACACAGACACACACAGACACACACAGATACACACAGACACACACAGACACACACGAGTCCAGCAAGTGGTCTTAGGGATAAGAGGCACCCCACAGGCGGGCGGGTCTACTCCCACTCGGTCTGGGCCGCTCTGCAGCCGCCGCTCTGCAGCCCTCCAGGCAAGCACTCCTGTGATCCCTCCATCACCAAGGGCGCAGGGAGCTGACCGAGCGCACACAGCGCTGCGAGGCCATAACCACTCCCACCAAGAGAGGAAGACTGAGAACAGTGGACGGTAGGGGAAAGGCAAGGAGAGTAAGCACCCCCCTGTACGGTAATTGTAACCAGAAGTATGATTTGTGCTGGGAGCTGGCATAAATCTCATCGCAATCAGCTCTCCTGATACCAAAACAGAGCTGAAGATGAACTCCATTTAATTCTTTGAGTGGGGATTAATTAGGAGAAAAAGTGAACAATTTGGCTTTCCACCTGAAGTGTCTGTAGGCAATGTGTGTGTGTGTGTGTGTTTAACGGTCTCAACAAATTTTATCCTTTTCCTAAGGAGGCTGCAATTTAAAAAATGCAACAAATTGAATCCCCCCAAAATATGACAGTGGAGGCGGCCCTGCCCCCAAGGCCAGCTGAGCCTGCATAGTCACTCGTGGGCCCCAGGATACCTGGGTGGACAGAGGCCCGTTCACAGCACGCATGCTCAGTGCAGAGAACAA